>JAVJIF010021874.1:0-14495 GCA_038442645.1 Agave tequilana | reverse complement strand
GTTATCAACCTCTATTATCTCGAATTTGATAAATAGACTATAAATCCTAACTAAAAATAGAAATAGAAAGATACAAATCTTTGATATAGTCTTCTCAACTTTGCTTGATCCTGGAGCTCTTCTAGTGTGCTAGGCTCTGGGATCTAAATCTTCGCGGCTTCCAAATATGTTAGTCTTTTGTGCTGGAGCCGTCAATCAACCTATGATTTTACCTGAAACTCATTTAAACAATCTTGTTAATATCTAACTACATATAGTTTGTTATCATCAAAACTTATGGCTAATGGCCTTTGGGCCAACAATAACTCCCCTGAGTATTATGGTCAACCACCATACCAACATCCAGCTTCATATATTCCTTCCCGAACAACATTAGAAGAACCAATTGATTGGGAAAAGTAAATGGAAGCCTTAGAAGAACTCGAGCGACGAATTCAACATCTAGAGTACTCAAAATCCCATCAAGTTTTCAAATCCAAGATCCTTACTCTATTTTTCATGTCCCACAAGAACATAACCGACTTAGAAAAGAGTACGGAATCTATGATTCAATTCCAAAGCGATCCCTTCAATATGATAGAAGCAAGACTTAGTCGATTGAAAACATGTGCAGGAATAAGGAAACTCTTCCTACCCAATTTTTGACTATTCCTAACACTTCTAATCATATTGATGAAAAATAAAAAATCATAGAATCTTGAAGACTTTGACCAAGATTCAATTTCACCATAAAACTTGAACTTGACCAATATTAACCCATTGATAAATTGGCAAGTCTCCATTTTAATAAAACTACACTTGAATATGAATGTGTGAACCCGACCTACAACTTGGTGATTTAATTTCACTCTTTGAATCTTTGTTGACTCTGGCATGCTTACCCAAGTTTGACCCATTGCCCGAGCCAACTGATTCCTGTATCTATGGAGTTAGAAATTGGACCACTTCTTTTTGATAATCACATTTCATTGATGGGAACAAAATGTGAAATTAATTTTTTTGATTTGGACTTAACTCTTGAACCTAAACTGACTCTTAGACCCAAAGTTGAATTTTTTTGATTTAGTATTGGTTCCCGAACTTTTCATTTCAAAGCCCAAATCATCCATTCCACAAAATCACATTCTATTGTTGACTAAGGTATTGATTAGAATGACTCAATGATAATATTCTAAGATTGGTCATGTAAAGGGAATAATTCTTATGATAGGATCTTGCAAGATCCTATTAAATTGGGGATTGTAAATATGTAAATAAAAAAGAAGTTAATAAAGGTGGATTCCGTGAGCCACCACATTATCTTATTGGGTAGCAACGCTTGGCCCAATCAGACCACCACCGGAGCCACCACCATGAGGTAATTTTCCTTCCTTTCTCATTTGTTTCATGTATATACACATTCACGACGCATTGAGGACAATGCATGAGATAAGTGTAGGGGAGGGTTTACTAACATAGTTAGTTTTATATTTTCTTTCTTTTACACTTCTTTTTAATTTAAAAAATTATATTTTTAGAAACTCTTTTCTTTCTTTTTATAGAACTTTTTGAAACAAGATAAATAGTTTTGATTTATTTTAAGAAAATTAAGATTATCTTAGGAATTAGGAATACCTAAAATTATGAAATTTTAAACCGAGTCAAAATAATAGATCTTGTTTAAATTTTAGGATAAAAAAGTAAGATTGGAAAGATATTTTGGTCTTGAATTTTTTGCCTTACATTTATGTACTTCACACTTACACAATTTTTGGGATTGAAACAAAGACTGAAAATGTCATAAAATGTATATACACACACACACACATATAATGATAATAAAAATTACTTATTGAAATTGGGTAATTATGCCTCAGGAAGTACGATTATTCATACCTAAAATGGTGGATAAAAACTAAATAATCCCTTTAGTTTTGTGGCATTGTTTACTAGAGTCCTTAAGTTCGAGGGATGTTTTCTCATCTGGTGCCCTAAGATCATCTGGTTTGGGAGTCATCGGCTAAACGCTCACTACCCGGGTAAATAAGAAAGCCTACGAAAACTAAGGGAAGAAAAAAAAAAAAAAAGAGAAAAAATATTAAACATAAATGGCATGAAAGTTAGAGTCGATATCCTAAAAACCTTCACAGTTTATAAAGTGCATATTTTTTTAAGAGTTTTATGAAAGATCAAAGAATCATTTAATTTTAAATTCTTACGTTTATTTTATAATAAGATTTTACATTTCGACTTAGTTTAAGGAAGAATAATTTCTGGTTAACCTCTGACCATGGATCACTTATATTTTCATAAAAATACTTCAACACTTTTCTCTATTTCAAAATGTGTTTTCAAAAATTCTGACATTTGATTTCTTTATAGGTTTTGTGGGTGTAATCCGCTGAAAACCCTCAGAAGACAAAACTCCTCCTCTAGGGGAAACCTAGAGGTTTATCGGCTTGTTACACATGCTCAGTGCAATCGTGTCACCTGCAAAAGTGGTGTAACAATTTTCTTAGTTTTCTGTTTTGCTCGGACGAGCAAAAGGTAAGTGTAGGGGTGTGATTAGTCTCTAAAACTGCATATTTCATACAATATCTTCACATTTATTTAATAATAAATTTTGCTATTAACACCTCTATTGCATGTTTTTAGGTCCATGGTGTGTAATGAAGAAGAAGATCCTAAATCACCATTTAATGGGTGATTAAAGGCCTAAAATATAGTCATTGACTTTGGAGAGCTGATTCGTCAAAACGAGGGGCCCAAAACCAGAAACCGGGAACTGCAGCTAACAGGGAACAGACAGGACAGCGCACAGCTCTTACGCGGATCGCGCCCGTATTTTGGGCCAGGGTTTGCCCCTGGCCCCCTTTTCTCTGGTGCTTATAAATACCCCTGAGATTTTGAAGAGAGAGATATCCAGAGAGTAGTGTAGTTTTAAGGTAGTTTTCTTCTCCATGTTGTAGTTTAAGATAGTTTAGGTTAGTTCTTCTTCTTCCTCCTCCTTTGTATTTTCATTTCTTGTAGACTTATAATAGGAGAGAGAGTGGCACATGAGTGGAAAGCAAGAGTGCTTGTAGTAGAATGTGACAATCTATAAAATGTGCTCTCTTTATCTCTCCTTATTTCTTCTCTCTAACTTCTTTACATGTTTAGCTAATCTTTTATTTCATGGAAACTAACTACTATTCACTAACTAGTCTAACTTCTTACTTGATAATCCACATGAATCTAATAGCCTCTACTTGGCCTTGCTCTTGCAAGAGCCATTATGGCTCATGATGATGGATCTAACACTCTAACTTCCTAACTCTCTAACAAGCAAACATTACATTACTCTATGCACTTACTTTTGTTTATTTTTGATAGTTTAAGTGTAACTTGCACTTGTTTGTTGAGTTAGGATGTGATAAGTAACATATGGGTCATGTTTTGAAACGCTCTTGAACCAAGGACTAGTGATTGTCAAGGATACATGTGAGGCAACTATCACATAGAGGTTATCATGTTGGTAGAGTCATTAGTAGTTAGTAGTCATGAGTTTTCTTTCTTTTTCATTTGTTTTAATATACAATCAAAAATCACAAAAACTATTTCTTCTATGTTCCCCACTTTTTTGTGTTTTATCGTACTTCTCTTTTCATTCTTTGTTTCCTTTTCTTTTCTTTAATTCAAACATTGAGGAACGTTAACATACACGTGAACAAACCGTGTAAGTTTCTATCGCCTTCTGTCTTCATGGATTCGACTTTTTTAGCCTCTCTGCTATAACGGAAGTATCGAGGAAGCCAAAGAACACACACTTTAAATCTTGATTTCAAAATATACACTTTTCGTGCGCGATTTTTCCTCGAATAAGGAGTCAAATATCTTGGCAGCTGGAGGCGTTGGGGTGGCCTTGTAGCTTGATTTCCTTGATTAGTCTTTGGATTAGCTCATCAAGGACTCGGAGGTCAGAAGATCCAACGACTTCAGGCTCGCTTACTGACTGCGTTAATGGCTAATTGTCCTGAAGGGCCGCGATTTGAGCCTAGAGTTGGTCATTAACCCGCCTCAATGCCTTTTGCTCATGGATGGCATTCTTGTGGCTGAGAGTCAGCAGCCCCCGATCGCAATCTGATTAAGCTTGTTGTTCTTTCATCTGCTGTTTCATGTCAGCGAGCATCTAAAAGAGTTGGTTTTCGTACTGCTGTAGTGGTTAGACATTGGTGGCTGTCCCCTGAGGCAAGGAGGACCTATGTCCTCGGGCGTACGTGAAAATACACCTAGAGGGGGTGAATAGGTATAGTAGTTAATCTAATGACAAATGATGCGGAATTAAAAACTAATTGCAACACACTTGTGTTACCAAAGAGTGTAGTCGAATTTCCCCTGAAGGGCTCGACTATCTCCTCGAGATTCCTCTAAATAAGAGTTGAGATGCTATATGAAGCTCTCTTGATTCAACACAAGTATAGGCACACAAATAATAACAAGCATGTATAAGATATGAACAATATAAAGCAATGCAATATATGAGAGAGATAGAGTTGAGATAGTGGATCAAACGCAAACACCAGGATATGTTTCGAGGTTTGAGCCACTGCTCTACATCCCTGCCTTTACACAGAAAGTTTCCACTACGTCCACACAGGATCTCCCACAAATGAAACCTCTACCGAGGAATTTGCAATTACAAAGTTAGGAGTACACAACTCCTCTATCCAACACAACCACCTCTACACAAGAGGCAAGGCATAAAGCCAAAACAACAATCACCTCTACATAAGAGGGATAAAGGCACAAAGCCAAACTCAACCACAATCACCTCCACACAAGAGGGGACAAGGCTAAAACCAAACCACAATCTCAATCACCTCTGCACAAGAGGGATGAATACAAACCCAAAGCAAAGAAGAAAGTACAAACTTGGTGATCACAATAGACCACAAACAACTCTTGGTGATCACAATAGACCACAAACAATATTTCTCACAAAAACAAGATCCTATAGATAAAATAGAGATTATAACTCAAGTGTGAGAAAACAAGGTGTTTGGAAAATAAATCACAAAGAAAAATACTTGGGAAAAATATTAGAATGAAATAGAAATGAAGATCAAAACTAATTTTCTAAAGACTATTTTCTTTGATTTTTCCAACCCTTGAAAACAAAATAAATATAAATCTTTTTGGCACAAATTTTTTTCAAAAACTTGCTGCTAAACTCTGAAAATATAGGAATGAAAGCTCTCTCAAAATTCATGTAGAAAATAGCCCCCAAAACTCCTTTATATAGGGTTGGAAAAAATATTGCCATTGGCAGCCTGAAAGGTCAGAAATGACCCTCCAGTCGACCGGCCAACGGTCAAATTTTTGACCTTTAGGCACTGCCGGTCGACCGCTCGATCGACCGTTCACAAGGCACACAGCCTGTCGGTCGACCGGCACCACTCGGGACATGGGTGGTTACAGTCGGTCGACCATCCAGTCGACCGGCCTTCTAGGCTGGCCATGTGCACACCCTTATACACATCGGTCGATCGACCCTTGGTTCGGTCGACTGTCCGGTTGACCGCCAGTGGGATCTGGCTGCTATTTTAGAACTTTGAACTTGATCAATTTAACTCCAATTAAATCCCAGAAATTCTCATAAATTCTATAAAAATAAGTTCTTGTAAGATATTTGAATAACAAATATGTGTGACCAAAAATCAACACATATTACAAACTATTTGAACTATTTATGTGATATAAAATATTTGGCCTTAAACAAAAGTCGTATTTTCTAAAACTTGAATTTTGAGCTGAAAAATCTGTTTTCTCCAAAACTTGTATAAATGCAAAAACATGATATTTAAACACATTTGAAGCATATTGTGTATGGATAAAATCCAATACATATGTATGTATATATCTATATTTTGACATGAAATCAAAAATAAATTTTGTTAATTACAAAACTCTAAACACATAAATAGGATTATCAAAATAAGTTTTTCAAAATATGTAAAGCACAGATGTATATAGATCAAATCCAATATACATTAAGCCATGTAAACTTGTTTTGATTCTATCTATTCATGAAAATCATATATATATGTATATTCGAAATCCAAAAACCGCTTAAACCAAAAACCAAACATATTGAACTTGTGTGTGTGTGAACTTGAGCATATCAACACTATCTATCTTTACATAGGATCTAAACACAAACTCTAACTAAATAAACTGACGTCTTCTTATAGAACTCCTTCTCCAAGTCAACTCGATTCAAACACGATCCAAAGAGCTTGACTCCATCCGAGCACTAGATGCGATCTTGACGTGCGAGCTCTTGAATCTACATGTATTAGCTCCCATAACTCCTTTGTTGAAGCTAAGCACCTACTAAGATCCTGATAGTAAATCTGAACTTTATAAACATAAGATTATTAGTACTATAACTACATGAGTTAATCATCATCAAAACTAGAGTGAAAGGCCTCTGGGCCAACAATTTCCCCTTTTTGATGATGAGAAAACTCATGGAGTTATAAATGTATGGATTAAAGATAAGCTTCATAGAAGCTCCCCCTTAACTCATGCATAGAAATAAACAAATAAGGATTAAATGAAATGCATAAACTAAACAAGGCATATATGCATAAATGAAGATATAACCAAGCATATATAAACTCTCAAAATTCTTTTCCCCATTTTTGTTAATTCATCAACAAAGGGGTGAAGACAACCAAACAATAAAGATGTATATGCGATATACAATCATGAAGAGGAGAGACGTAAAGTTAGCTCCCTGATTAGTCTACAATTCTACATTATTATATCGCATTTTACTACCGATTTATGAATAAAATGTCAGTCTAAACCGTGTTTTGGTCTCTCTTGCCATTTGTCAATGGGACTTCAAAAGTATGAAATTGGTTAAGTTCAATTTGTTGACCATAAAAGATTGGTAATTCAATTTCACGATAGGCTGGCACAGGATCCAATACTGACTCGGAAAAAGCCTGAAATCAGGTAAAAATACATCAGTCATAATTGAATCAGGAAGTGAAATTGAATTACCAAGTTGAGGTTCAGGATCATAATCATGCTCGAGTTCAATTTCAGGAAAAGGATAACTTGCCAACATGCCAATGTGGTTCTCAAGAATTTGATGTTGGTCAACTTCAAATGGATGTGCTAGAATTGAATCTTGGTTTCCAAAACAACATGAGTCATGATCTTGATCGATAGAGCTAGAGATATCTGGATTGGTCAAAGGTTGATAAGAGTGAGTTTTCTCATTCCTATGAATGTTAACCAATTGACTCAGCTGTGTTTCTAACCTATCGATAGACTGAGCAAAAGATTTTTGAAATTGTTGTGAGGTCTCATGCAAGATTTCTCTACTCTTTTCTAGCTCAGATTTTTCTTCAAATGGTTGTTCTAGAAAGGGAGTGTAGGAATCTTGATTTTAAAAAAATTGTGAAGATTGTGAGTCCAACAAGTTTTGAGATTGTCGCTCGGACTCACGCAAGAGTTCCTCAGTAAATTCCAAGATGGATGTTTGATCATTTTGAAGAGGTGGGACTGAGTAAGACTCTTGAAAATATTGTGAAATTGGGGAGGCCAATATGTTGTGAAATTGTTGCTCGGCCTCTTGCAGGTTGGCTTCTATACTCTTTTCTAACTCAGATTTTTCTTCTATAGGTTGGTCTTGAAAAGGAGTATAAGAAGCGAAATCGGGAAATGAATATTATGAAAATTGTGGACAGGGTGGAAAAGAGGTTGAAATTAGGGTCGGGGGAGGTGAATCCCCATTAACTCTGTGAAGAGTTGAAATTATTTGTGAAAAGTTGGTCATTAGATAAGCGGTATGGGTTATATTGAGTCGAATACATCCAATCCAGATTATTTGATTGGGTCAGGTTGTTCAATGCTGGGTTGGAGCTATTCAACAATGAGGCTGATGTGAAGTATGGATTCATATTAGGATTAAAAAATTATTGTTGAATTCTATTTCACAAACAAACACAAACAGGAAAACAAACAAACAAACAAAAAGAGAGAAAAATCAAAACCAAGCTATACTAAGGTTGACCTAGACCTAGACGATACCTAACTGGGTGATTACCCGTGGGAGGTTGTTGTATGAATTCGACCACAAGCTAATCAGCTAGGTAGGGGCAAATACGGTGGGAGGTATCCGTGCGTAAGCAACGGGCCTTAATTACGCCAAACCACAGTATCTTCGAGGCCTAACATCTTAATCCCCAACCTTAGACACCGATTTCATAAGAGTATGATTCAAATAAGTTTCACCCTCGATCAATCTCTTAATGAGTCTGAGATGTCTCTAGGGGCCAACGTCTATCAAATTTTATTAGGGCTTGGGTTGTGTGAGTGGGGAGGTGGTTTTCGGGCTAAGGAAGGGTGGTGAAATCCCCACCTTATCTTGTATGGGTTTTGCCCTTAATTTCAATTTATGCAAATGTGTAATGTAGACAAGAATAACATAAAAAGTGAGTAAATCACCCACATGTTTGTCCTATGCTATATGCAATGCCATATGTACACCTCAAATCAGATCACAACAACAGAATAAAATACAGTATATTGGAATTGAATTGATACGTGCCTAAATGCAAATGTCTAAACCGTTTTAAAGCGTCCAAATATCATATTTTAGTTCTTTAATTTACTACAATTTGTAGAGATCAAAGCAGAAAATTGGCAACAGAATCAATAATATATGCAACTTGCAAAGTCCCTGCAAAAGATAAAGTACAAATGCCACAAATTTGCCGCGTTTTCGCGGCTTTTCTTTGATTTCCGTGGCAAAGTTTTGGAAGCAAGATTTTTGCTTCCTAGAGAAGAGAAAGGCAAGCAAGAGTAGACTTCTGCAATGTAACAATTCTGTAAAATTGCCCTGCACACCAAAACAGAGAAGAAAATGTTAACAAAAACGTGAGTTTAAACCATTCCCATCCCCGGCAACGGCGCCAAAAATTTAATCGAAGCGGAACCAGCACATGGAAATGTGTATTTTATGAAGTCAATGAAATTATATGTGTGCTAATGTTTCCACGATACTTCCGTTATAGTATTGGCTCAACGGGTCGAATCTACAGGGATGGGAGGCAATAAAAGCATTAACAGTTTTTTGTTCACATCGTATGTTAATAATTTCTTCTTTATAAAAGAATGAGAAAAAGATAAAGATAAAGAAAAAGAATCGAAATCCAGAAGTGCTATGTGAGAAGATTATGAAAACGTCGATGTGAAAACAAATAAGAAATGATTGTGAATTGGTAAAGCAAAACAAGAAAGTAGAAAATGAGAGATAAAAGAAAATGAAACAAGAAGACATTTTGGAAAAATGATAAAAGAGTTTGAAAATTGACTTTTAAAATAAGATAAAAGAAAACTCATGGCTGCTAACTACTAATTGCTCCACTAACCATGCAAACCTCTTAGTGATAGTTGCCTCACATGGATCTTTGGCCATCACTAGTCCTTGGCTTCAAAAGATTATATAAAGCATGGCACATAAGATAGTTCATCAACATTCAAACCACACATCCATACCACACAACAAGTTGCAAGCTACTATTAAATAATCAAAATCGGTTAGAGGTGAGCATGAAATAAAGTTATCATTGCAAGTTAGCAAGTTAGTTGGTTAGATGTTAGAAATGTTAGAATGTTAAAATCCATCATATGAGCCATCAATGGCTCTTGCAAGAGCAAGGCCTTGTAGAGGCTGCTAGATTCATATAGATTATCAAGTAAGTGGTTAGATGGTTAGCAGTTAGTAATTAGATTGCCATGAGAAAAAAAATCAGCTAAGCATCATGTAGAAGATGGAGAAGATTACAATGGAGAAGAAAGGAGATACTTTTACATAGATGTCATCATCTATTACATCAATCTCTCTCTTTCTCTCTCTGAATCTCTCAGCCCTAATACATGATCTAAAAACAAAATGAAATTACAAAAGAAAGAAGAAGAACACCTACACTCCACTAAAAGATAGAAAACCTAACCTATTTTAATCTGCTTGCGTTTCGGCCAAACCCTGCAGTATTTATAGGCAAAAGGAGGTTCCAGAAGACGAGACGAGGCCACGCACCGAAATCGACGTGTAGGCCCACCATAGGGCCATGAAAACACGGCCATAGCCACATTTCTGTGGCAATACCAGGGACCTGGTCCCTGGTTTTGGTGCGTGGGTTCGTTTCGCTTCGGGGACCATCTGGATGTGCTCAGATTCGGTTATTTCTGTCCAGATTCTCGTCTGACGTGCGCAAGAGTTTAGGTTTAATGTATCTTCTAGAAGCTCCCTTACTTGGCCTCCAAAAAATGCGGATTTAATTTCATGAAAATGAGTTTAATTAAGCTCTTATTACCCTTTTGTCCTCCTTGTCTTGATTTATTTGCAAGAGAGACCAAAACACAGTTTAAACCGACATTTTATTCATAAATCAATAGGGAAATGCGATATAATAATGTAAAACTGTAGACTAATCAACAAGTATGGGTACACAAATAATACCAAGTATGTATGAGATATGAACAATATAAAGCAATGCAAGATATGAGAGAGATAGAGTTAGAGATAGTGGATCAAATGTAAACACCATGATATATTTCGAGGTTCGAGCCGCTGCTCTACGTCCCCGCCTTCACATAGAAGGATTTCCGCTACGTCCACACAGGACCTCCCACAAAGGAAATTTCCACCAAGGAATTTGTAATTACAAAGTTAGGAGTACACAACTCCTCTTTCTAAGACAACCACCTCTACACAAGAGGCAAGACACAAATCCAAAACAATAATCACCTCTACATAAGAGGGATAAAGGCACAAAGCCAAACTCAACCACAATCACCTCCACACAGAGGGACAAGGCACAAAACTAAACCACAATCTCAATCACCTCTATACAAGAGGGATGAACACAAACCCAAAGTAAAGAAGAGATTACAAATTTGGTGATCACAATAGACTACAAACAACTCTTGGTGATCACAATAGACCACAAACAATATTTCCCACAAAAACAAGATCCTATAGATAGGATTGAGATGATAGCTCAAGTGTGAGAAAATAAGGTGTTTGAAAAATAAATCATAAAGAAAAATACATGAGAAAAATACTAGAATGAAATAGAAATGAAGATCAAAACCAATTCCTAAAGACTCTATTTTTCTTTCATTTTCCAACCCTTGAAAACAAAATAAAAATATATCTTTTTGGCACAAAAACTCTTCAAAAACTTGCTGCTAAACTCTAAAATATAGGTATGAAAGCTCTCTCAAAAATCATGTAGAAAATAACCCCCAAACCCCTTTATATAGGGTTGAAAAAATATAGCTGTTAGCAGCCTCAAAGGTCAGAAATGACCCTCCGGTCGACCGGCCGGTCAGTCAACGGTCAAATTTTTGACCGTTAGCACTATCGGTCGACCGCCTGGTCGACCGTCCACAAGGCACACAGGTTGTCGGTCGACATCCTGGTCGACAGGTACCACCCGAGACATGGGTGGTTACAGTCAGTCGACCGCGCCGGTCGACCGGCCTTGTAGGCTGGCCATGTGCACGTTCTTGTGCACATCGGTCGACTGGTCCGGTCAACCGTCCGGTCGACCACCTGTGGGATCTGGCTGCGGACGGTCGACCACCTGTGGGATCTGGCTGCTATTTCAGAACTTTGAATTTGGTCAATTTAATTCTAATTAAATCCCATAAATTCTCATATATTTCACAAAAATAAGTTCCTATAAGAAATTTGAATAAAAAATATGTGTAAGCAAAAATCAACACATATTATAAACTATTTAAACTAGTTTTCTTATATAAAATATTTGGCCTTAAACAAAAATCGTATTTTTCAAAACTTGAATTTTGAGCTGAAAATCAATTTTCTCCACAACTTGTATAAATACAAAAACATGGTATTTAAACACATTTGAAGCATATTGTGTATGGATAGATTCCAATATACATGTACATGATATATCTATGTTTTTGATTGAAATCCAAAAATAAGTTTTGTTAATTACAAAACTCTAAACACATGAATAGAATCATCAAAATAAGTTTTTTCAAATATGTAAAACACAAATGTATATAGACCAAATCCAATATGCATTAAACCATGTAAACTTGTTTTGATTCTATCTATTCATGAAAACCATATATATGTATATTCAAAATCTAAAAACCACTTAAACTGAAAACCAAACATATTGAACTTGTGTGTGTGCGAACTTGAGCATATCAACACTATCTATCTTTACACAAGATCCAAACACAAACTCAAACTAAACAAACCGAAGTCTTCTTGTAGAACTCCTTCTCCAAGTCGTCTTGATCCAAACACGATCCAAAGAGCTTGACTCCATCCGAGTGCTAGATGCGATCTTGACGCGGGAGCTCTTGAATTTACGTATGTTAGCTTTCAAAACTCCTTTGTTGAAGTTAAGCACCTACTAAGATCCTGATAGTAAATCTGAAACTATATAAACATAAAATTATTAGTACTATAACAATATGAGTTAATCATCATCAAAACTAGAGTGATGGGCCTCTGGGCCAACAGTACGTGGATGATCATTGGTTAGTGGAGAGATTGTACCCCCAGCGGTGCTGACCGCCTTGCCTTTGGACGTTACGCCGTTGAAAGCTTGACTTCTTGGGGCCATCATCGATGTGGAAGAGGCTATTTGAGGAAGGTTTTCTGGGATTTTAGGGAGAGATCATAGAGTATTGGGACTTAGATCTCAATAAAAGTACTAGTTTGTGGTGCTGATTTTCGCTGTGAGTGATCAGACGGTCGATCCACACCACAAGTGAGGGAATAGGGTTTAGCGTGTAAGTAAAATAATGATCACAATACAAAAAAGAGACGGAGGCACATGATTTGTAAGTGAAAATTGAAATCGGAAAACCTATGCGGATATGGAGGAGAATCCACTATAATAAGCCAATTCTCAAGTATCACATGGGTTCTTTGGTGTGTCTCCGAGCAAGAGTTGACTGTGAAAGTATTGGGAAGGTCTTGGTGTAGGGTTTAGATAGAGGATACAGGTCTGGCCCTTCTCGCTGGAGACGAGAGTCAATTTATGCTAAGTTTTTCGTAGTGATTCAGAGCTGACAAGGCTCCTGTAACTACACAATTTTCATGTGCGGATTTATTGTAATATCCGTGATTATGGGTGCTAGACTGTTGGGATTGCATGCAAAAAATCTCTTAATTATTCATAACTGCCCGCCTTGAATGAGGGGTGTTGCACGTCTTAAACGTGGAAGAGGGGGAGTGGCGTGATTGCAGGTGAAAATCTCGAAGGTCGTTATTGTGAACTCCTAGTTTGTGGTGAAATCGGGAATCTTCGAATGCAGATGACTCTGGAGGGTGATGCCTTCAGAACGAGAGATATCTTTGGGATGACTCTGGGTAGCGGAGCTTGTAGTGAAGGATCAGGAGCTGCGAACATCTTAGTCAGAAGTTGTCAATTGCATGGATACGTGTCAACGTCTTAACGAGTGGTCAATTTTGACTACTACACGTAGATTGGGGAACTATCCGGTTAGTATTGGGTTTCCCACCTTCGTGTCTTACAAGATTCTTTTTATAGGAAGCAATGAAAATGTAGATTTTGAGATTTAAGGTACGATAGCATTTATGTTGGTATTATTTTTTTGACCTTTAATAAGGTGCATATACAAATCCTTGTACTCGGACCCGACCCGAACACGACTTGAACTCTTAAATGTTCTCACTTACAACTAAATATAACTAGCTCTAAAAGTTAGACCGTTCATAAAATCGGATACCGGTAGGTTAAGGGTACCTTTCCATATAAACCTAACTCAGACCCATTCAGTCATTAGGTAGGGATGTATAGTGCTATAATACCGGACCAGATCCAACCTGAACCTGCTAGAATAATGTTCCTTATCAAATATAATTAAATGAGCATATTAATGTTAGTATAGTAAATAGACTTCCGTTGCATATGACCTTTAAATAAACTAGATTGACTCATCAAAAGATTAAGTTTATCTAACCTACCAATAAATTAATTCATATATAAAGTCTATGTTTGTATTTTCCTTCAATTTGAAGTTAAATAATGGAGTTTCGTTTATATTTTGTGGGCTGATCATGTGAGACAAGAGGGCTGATCATGTGAGACAAGAGGGTTAATATGCATTGCTGGGTTAAGAATTTGAGTTTCTCTTTTGGTTATGGTGAAAAAGTTTTTATAATTTTGTTTCTCCAATTACATTAGTTTATTTATGAAGTTTCAAATTTATCTTACATTTCTGTGATACTATTTGCTTGGACATAAATTATTATTTGTTCATAATAGGGTTTATAATGTTGATGAAGACTCGACCTAATGCGATTGCAGCCCTACTTTTTAATATGCTTATTTTATGAGAAGTGTCTATTTTTCTCTTGTAAGTATATTATAGTTTGTCTAACTTTCTCTTATATAATGTTAAATTAGCAAAATAAGAATAGGGGATTTTCTATTTAA
>JAVJIF010021873.1:0-71685 GCA_038442645.1 Agave tequilana | reverse complement strand
ATGCTAAGTTAACACCACACCTCTAGCATCCAAGTTATTGCTAAGTTCAACAATACCCTATGGCCATGACTTTCCCTCGGACTTCCTTTTGCAAGCCGAGATGACCAATGCTAAGTTCAACATTACACCTCTAGCATTACCCTCACTGTCAAGTTAAACATTACACCTATGACAGTGACACTTTTTGAGTTAAGTTAATATCACACCTCTGACTCACATCCTTGTCAAGTTAACATTACACTTCTGACAAGACCACTTCCAACCCGTTAAGTTAATATCACACCTCTGACGGTAACAAACTTTCCTAGATTCCCACAAGTCTAGCTTCACTTGTTATTCTCTTCAACAGAATAACAGTCCACTTAAAAAAAAAAACATTGTTAGGTTAACACTACACCATCGACAGTGTTTTCATCAAATTCCCAGTTGAGCTTAATCAAGTTAATCCCAAACACTTGATAAAAGTTCACCCTCCCTGAGGGTACCAATTCTACTTGTCACTTTCTCTTATAAAAGTGGCGGGTCCATCAAAAAATTCACCCCTGTCAAGTTAATATTACACCTCTGACAGTATCATGAGAGTTCCTGAAATAGGATCTTTTCTCCACAAAATTGACTTGTTAAAATTTTCATTTTTGATAAGCCAAAGATTCTTTGCTTCTATGCGTCTGACCAAAAAGAGACAAAAAGAGTTCAAGACAATGGAAGAGGCAAAAAGAGAAGTGTCACTTTTATTTATTTCCTTATAGGTACATGAAAGTGATACAAAAACGCTCTCTTATACAATAAGATTGAGTGTTACAGTCAAAACGTCTCTCTACAATAAGATGGAGTGTTACAATTAAGGAGTACAAAGAAGTCCCTCTCCCTCTCAGAGTTGCACTCACTCCTTAAAGCCGCGTCTGATTCCAAGTACGCGATGTTTTGTGGCTACAATAGAAGCTGGTTACACCACGATGCATGATGTAAACATCGAAAGAGCCCTAGCTGACTAAGCTAAGAGCAATGGTGTTCTTGAGGTCCGGTGGAAGCAGAAAGTCGGCAACCCTTCGTTTATGAACATCTCTTCCCCCAGCAGGCCATCCAGCAGACATGAGGAGTCCTTGATGTTACTTCTGGGGTGGGAGAGGAAGAGGATCCTACCTGCCGCCGTGTCCACCGTAACCTCCTCGCCGCCATACTTACCCTGACCATCTCTTGCCAGTAGGCATGATTAGTGCAGTGGATCTGAAGAGACCTTGGCGAGAGTCGATTCCTCGTCAGGGACATAATATATTCCCTTGTGGACGACGAGGACCATAATATATTCCCTTGTGGCCGAACATCGAACAAGTTCGCCGTCCGATACATTCTCCACGGACTTAGCGAACATGAAGAAGGATGACTAAGCCTACCTGCAAAGATAAACAAGAGGGTTAGCAAATCTGAAACTTGGTATACTTTAAAGAATACTAAGTAACAAACGCGGCTATTATGGAGAATTGTAAACGCGGGAATAAGCCCGCGCGGTGAGCCAAACTACTGCGTCAGCAGAGACAGACGCGAATCAGAACTGTGGAACACACAGGATTCAAACGCAGCCACATCTTACGCCCGCGCCTAAAAGCACAAGACGCGAAATTTTCAAACGCCGAAAACTGCCATCTCTCTGTGTGAATAAACAGGAGTTGCAAGATTCGGGTCTGAAAATTTCAGCCCAATTTGGAATTCATCCGAGTCAATGGCCTTAAAACGCGAACTTCATGAGCAAAGCCCGCGTCAAGTGCCAAGGACTTTAGTACCCGCGTTCAGGGAAGCTCAAATCAATGGCACAAATTCCAGAAAAAGAATGCACCAAGATTTCATTTAGACGGTGACGTCTCCTTAAGAGAGGCCAAGGTGCAGGCCTGGATGGACTAAAGACGTCGGGTGACATACCAGCAGAGGCCTCTACCAAGAGTTGGGCTCTCTGCATCCAAACGCGAATGAGCAAGATGATCCAAGAGACGCTTTTTCTTGAAGAGACCAAACAGGAGCATAAAAGCCCTGGGTCATCTTCATCCACAGAGCCATCTTTATCCATGAACACAGGATCCCTTTTAGAGACTTTGAAGGAGGCGAGACTTCTCAGAGCAAACCAAAGAAAGAACAGTCCAAGGTCTGGATTGTTAAAGAGAAAGAGGGTCAGCCCTATTTATAGCAGACCCTAATAACTGTCATTAATGGTGCGCTAATCGGAACCGTTGCCTTGTGTGGCCGCACGACTGCCGAGGTCCAATGAGAGACTGACGCGTGGAGCGTCGCTTTGGGAACCGTCGCAGACACTGGTTCTCCAACCGCCAGCGCCGGTTTCGCATTAAAAGGCATTACGCCTTCAGTCCAATGAAAAATCGACGCGTGGACAACTGCCTTGGGAAACAACGGATGACCCGGTTTCCCAATCGTCAGCGAAGACTTGACGGTCAAAGATCTCTGAAAATCTTTTAGTCAGGCTGCATTAAACGCAGATAGGGATGCTGCATTGAACGCAGATGGGAAAGCCGCGTCCAAGAATCTGCGTCACCTTTCTCAAATTGGAAGGCGTTCACCTGCGTTTTTAAAGGAGCGTCCACGTGACTCAAAGTCGCGTCCCTTCAGCAAACGGGGCCCTTTCTAAGGGAAAACACTTAGTCCATTCTCAGATTAGTGGAAAATACGCAAGGCTGCGTCCCTCGCATCCGCTCAAGTCGCGTCTTCATTGACAGGACAAATTCGCGTTTGTCCCCACGGATCAATGTCGCGTTTCAAAGGACTTAGTTCTATCTGAGTTCTTATGAATTGATGACCGCGTCTCTCTATTGATTGACGCTGCGTTTCGGTGAAGTCTAAGTTCCTATGGAATGATGACCGCGTCTCACCCTGTGATTGACGCTGCGTCTCATCAAAGGACTTAGTCCTATCTAAGCTCCTGGACGGATGACCGCGTCTCACTCTATGGATCAATGTCGCGTCTCAGCAAGCTCGACGCCGCGTCTCATTGAAAGAACTTGGTCTTACCTAAGTTCAGTATTCACAGCCAGTGATCAGGGAGTTGAATTCATCCACAGCTAAACAAGAAGATGGGGACAAAAACTTCAAAAAACTTTTATTATATCGAAAATAGTAAGAGTGGATACAAACACTCTAGTAGAGTGTCCTCTTCTTTACAAAAAAAAAAGGAAAAAGGGAAAAGGCTAAAAGTCTTGATCCGGCAAAGAACGGATGCGCTCCCTAAGACGATGCATCTCGTGCTGACGTGCCTTCTCAGCCTCCATCATGGCTTGGACCCGTAGCTCCTCCTCAGATAAAAAGGTTTTGCAGCCAGCTGTGCTCGCAGAGATTCCAACCTGGAGGAATGAATGATCTGGCTTTCTTCAGCTCGTGCCTTCGCAGCTTGTTGCTCCTCCAGCCTCTTCCGGACAGTGGCAAGCGTCTTCTCATTTTCCGCGATCATGGCTTCCGCCTTAGCAATGGCAGACCGAGCATTGGTAATGGCGAGCTCTGCGTTTTGCCGGATGAACTCGGATTCCATTGAATCGTCAGCCAGTTTCTGACATTCAGCTTGGGAACGCTCGAGATGCGGACCTCTTCAGCAACTTGTGCTTCCACCTCCTGTCGCTCTTGTTCCTGGGTGGCTAGGAGCCTAGTCAAGATGACCTGGGCTTCTGAGAAGAACTAGCATTGTCCAAAGACTTCAGCTCTTTCAGGTCACTTCCCAGTCGCTCCACCAACAGCATACACGACTTGGCAAGCAGGGAGCCTCCGGTTAATTCGATGTTACCGGCCATGTTTCTGAGAAACGTCCGGGCAAATTCAAAAGAGCTACGCCCAGACAGGATAAAATCGATGCACGATCGCATCGCGTCAAGGAACTGCTGCACCGTTTTGCGTGTCAGAAAATCCATGGTGTCATCACCCGAGGTACTCCCCGACCCCCTTTCTATCATGAAGAAAGGGGTGCAAGCCGGCTCTTTTTGCGCGGGAGTCGTGCTGGCCACTGGCACTTCCGGAAGTGTTATCGCTGCAGGAGCCTCCACAGCTAATGATGGAGCAGTAAGCGCAACCTCTGGAAGGTCCAGAGATGTTGAATTCTTGGGCGAGCCCAGCGGAGTGGAAGTCTCCCTGGCTTCAATAGTAACCTCTTCACCCTGCAGAATGGATTCTTCCCTAGCCTTAGGAGTTGCCTCCTCTTCCGGCAAAATTGAAGGCTCCCCAATTTCAGTAGTTGCCCTCTCTGGAATTATCTCGGCAACTGAAGCCTTGACTCCTTCGGACTGGGTTAGCTCTTTTACCGTCTCCTCGATATGCGAGGAGATCACAGCTTCAATATCCCCGGCCGACCCTGCAGCATAAAAGAAGAATGTTAAAACATCCTCTTCAAAATGAAAAGGGGAATTAGGTCAAAAGGGGAAAAGAGTACCTTCAGTGGGAGTAATCACCAGCTGTGATACCGTTGATGGCTCACCCCCGTATATTTCTTCCTCTGAGATATGGGAGAACTTACTCGGATCAGGAAGAGCGGGTTCATCGCGTAGTCGACCTCGTCTTCAAACTCGCTCTCCCCTGAGAGTGAGGAAGACGATAGTGCCCCGCGCGAGACTTCTGCAGCCGGAGCCTTGCCACCAATCACCCCAGTAGTAGGGCTGGGGTCAACTGCCCGAGGACTGGAGATGAAGACACAAGGCGACCCAGGTTGCTGTGCCTCATCTCTCCCTCACGAGCAAGTAAAAAACCCGAGTTGAACTGAAATCCCCGGAATATCGACATCTCCTCCACTCATGTTGTCGACCTCTAGCTGCTCATCCTCGTCAGCGGTGGTGGCTCTGTCAACGAGCTCCCCTTCCTCCGCAGACCTACGGTCTCTGCTGCTCGACCTAGGGGCACGGACTAAAGGAACATCCTCTTCAGCTATATCTTCTTCCCTCGGTACCTCAACGACTGCAGGGATGTCTTCAGATCGGGAGACTTCGGTCGTCAAGTCTCTCCGAACCCTCTTGGGAGCAGGTTCAGCAGTTGAAACAGAGCGTTGACCACGCTTGCTTACCGCCTGTCGAGTCTTTGCCGCTCGTGGCTTCGCCCTTGCTGCTTGCGGCTCCTCCCTTGTTGGTCGCGGCTCCGCTCTGATTGCTCGTGGCTCCCTTCCCGACCTTCTCTCGGCCTCCTTCTGAGCCTTCAGGTACTGGTCGATGATTTTCGAGGGTTTACCAGACTCTGACTTTGCATCGAGATTTGCATTGATGCTCTCAATACATGAAGACCCCGGAGCAAAGTCCGGTGACTGGTTAACCTGAGAATACCAGGTGCAGAAGCTGAAGCTCATGCGGCACTTGGACCCCTCAATAGGTAGACGGAAAGTTGCTCCCGTCCCTCCGCCACACTGTAGTACCAAGCCCGAGCACCTTCGAATAAGTTCCCTTCGAAGGCGAGTCGAGCATTGGGATTCCCGACGTACAGTTGATCGTAGCCAAACTGTCGAGCGAAACGATTCGGCATGTACGTCTCGATGGTGCATGAAGTCCCTTGCCGAAAAGCACATATCCGGGCCGGATATTAATCAACCACCAAAAGGCTCCCGCGGACAACCTCGTGAAGCCATCTGAGCCCGCGGAATCAGTACATTGATCCCCGGAGGATGCACCAGGGATCTCGGGTAAGCAGCGATTGATCTGGTAATTCGCGGGATCTGAAAGTCGCTTCCGGACGTAATATATATAAACGTCACTCCACCTCGAATCCTCCAACTGCTGTACAAAAGGGACGGAACTCTCCCTCCAACGCACCGCCGTCATCAAAGAAGGGCAGTGCATCACGTACCAAGCCAGAAGGTATGTATAAGGCAGCTCGATCCGAGGGTTAGGACGCTTCACCGTCGGATTTCCCTCTGAGTCGACATACGGCTTGCCGTGGGAGTCGGCAGTTTTCGGCGCCTCGCAGAAACTCTTGGTTAGCGCCCGCAACCCGCTCTGAATGCCAGCCACCATGGCCGGGAGAAGGGCTATAGGGTTGCTATGAGCCAGGAGCACCGCCGGGTACACCACGTCAGCAATAATAACTTCATGTGGCAACGTGGGCACCACACAACGCTTCAGCCACAGCATCAAGAAGCCTGCCAACAGTGCCCTATCGGAGATAGGGGTCCGGGCTTGATGGTGGAAGCTTTCAAAAACCAGGTCAGGGTCGAAACCGTCCTCGTTCGAGACCGTGGTGTAGAAGCCTTCAGAAGCCTGGTCGATCCTGTCTTCAATCTCCCTGTCGGAACTGGGAACCAGTCGGGTTATCGGAGTGTCTTTACTATCGATACCATTAAATAAATAACTGGCCCAAGACAGTTGCTTGACTCCCTGCGACCGCCAGTTGGTTATCTGACCACAAATGTGGAAGTGACACATCACTTCCCAGTAAGTCTCGTACACCCGAGGAAACTCTTTCTTCAAGTGGTGGAGCTCCTCAGTGGTCGGGACATATTCCTCATACGGGATGTCCCCTGTTGCTAGCCCCGAGACCTCATGCAGCTCGTGCAGTGCAAGGCCCATCTCTCCAACCGGGGTAAAAGAATGTCCCCGTCAGCGGATTGTAGCGCTCCAGGATCCCGAAAAAGTTATGAGAGCCTGGTGGGATACCCCACTGTATGGCCCTGACCGCCACGTACAGTCCCACGCGCTTTAGCAGATCCCCAAGGTCGGTGAGGACGAAACCTACCATTCTGCCCCACCAGTAGTTCTCCGTGGAATGGACCCACCCAGGTGCACGAAACCCGACCAGATAATCACCCTCCGCTTCATGAACGAGTTGAGGAAGGTAGTGCCAAGTTGTGGTATCTCTCCAACCGGAACCTCAGACTTGCGCGACCCAGGGAAAAGGCCGAGAACCGACCTGTCATGGCTATCATGATGATGCACTTTATGGGAACCCAAATCGCCGAGGGTAATCTCGGGGACATATCGAGAAATGTCCCATTCCATCTTCCGAGGGACGGACATGTGCTGAAAGTAGGACAGCGGGAACATCCTCTCCATGTCCGGAAGAAAGAATCTTCCACCCTTTATCTGACGGAGCCATTTATAAGTCCGTCATACACACGATAGCCGCCGTTGTCGATACGATCTCCGAAGAAGAAGGCAGGCTTCTCCAACTTGACGTGAGCATCCGTTGTGAATGCCGCATCGGTCATAAGTACCCGAAAAGTCCTCACGTCAACATTAGAGAGCCTTTTCCTGCGATCCGGCGACTTGTCAGCAGTCACAGGGGCAGTCCTTCGTAGCACACAAAAGTCAAGTCCTGGTCAGCACCACCCACATGTCCAAAGTGGCGCGTCTTGGCGAGTGAGGCAGAAGGATGGGGCACTGCAAAAGAAAGGACACTTTATTAGAAGCAAAAATGCTAAGTGTTTATAACCCAGACGCAGAAGAGATACTGGACGCAGGAATTATCAAATCCGCGTCCAGACCTGCGAAACCGCGCCCAGATGCAGAAGAGATACTGGACACAGGAATTATCAAATCCGCGTCCAGGCCTGCGAAACTGCGTCCAAAACGCAGAAGAGATACTGGACGCAGGAATTATCAAACCCGCGTCCAGACCTGCAGGATCTGCGTCTCCACCACCAGAAAGTCATGAATGTCCTTGATGTCACTTCTGAGGTGCGAAAAGAAGGGAGTTATCCACCTTAACCCTTCTATCACCATAATCGCCAGAAGTTAAGGAGGGTAATTCCCTTCCTTTCACACCCCCAGATTTCTAAGTACTTGGACTCAAGTGCCAGATTCATCAAATCGGCAGCTGATGGAACAGAACGCAAGGATCAAATCCGCGTTCTGCAAACCAAGTCCGCGTCTGAACCCTTCACAATTAGAAATATTCTAAGTGAAGAATCTGAAACGCAGGACCCAATGGCGCGAGGGTCCAAACCCGCGCCTCGGTTATCAACTCAAAGACTGCGTCTGAAACGCATCTGAGAATCAAACACGAGTTATATCTTGTGTTAAAGATTCTTAGGGTTCTATGAACTTCCGTTAATGGCGAAATTCACGCCCAACAGGCATTATACCTAGGAAAGCAGTATCCTGCGCAGAAGAAGCGCGCCCTCCGGGCCTCGTCGACGGTCGCCCGTGAAGAAGATGCGGTTGGCTTGGTCTTGGGTGCCATTGTTAATCAAGAATCTGATGTGAGTATGAACAGGGGAAGAAGAACTCTGTTTCTTAAAAAACCCTAAAGTAGAACGCTCGGAGAAGAAGAGGTATCTCTCCAACTGTGGCTATTTATAGGCACAAGGATTCGCAAAGATACGCGGCGTGTGACCCGATAAAAGCTGCAGCAAATCATCGCATGACGCGTAGAGCAAATCTTCGCGAAGATCATGCGTTACGACTCCACAGCGAATAGTCATTTGACACGTGGCGCGGGTCAGTTAATGAACCAGGAAATTCGCGCGCCAAAAGGTGAAATCCTGCCGGTTCCCCAGGCCAGCTGGCGGCGTAATCATGACACGGCACAGATTCGCACCCAAGGGACGCACCTCTTCGATGGACATGCCCCGTCAACATCTCCATAAATGCATTCGGAAGGTCGCGTCTCTCTACGAAGTCCGCGTCCGACCCAGCGGCCCAACATCGCGTCTGTCTCATGGAAGATCGGGCGCGTTTCCATTGCCAAAGGACGCACCCTACAGAAATCGCGTCTTTAAAGCAGTACCATCTCGACTTTTTGAAAAGAACCTGCGTTCGGCCTCCTACTTCTGCAAAATCAGTTCAACAGTACACTGACGCAAGCAGACGACTAACCACTCCTGGCTTAAAGCACACTCGTGACAGACTAAAAGCAATCGGGGAGGTTTAGACTGTGCATCTAGACACTCAACATGATCAACTCTGGTGGCTTCAAAGAGTTCAAACAGTACACTCACGAAGACCAACTTAAGATAAGATCGAACCCGGAGCATCAACAGTCCAGCCATGAAGGTGAATTCAGCTAGAGTCCAAAGTATTACGAAATCCGTCCCAGTTAACTGCAGAATATCGAAAACTTTGGAGGGGGTTTCTGTAGGCTGTCCAAAAGTTACTGAAGGACAAGCCATTGAAAAGCTCTAGACGCGAGGGACTATCACCCGCGTCTCAGCATCAAGGCGCGTTGGCCCGACACCCGCGTCTCAGCATCAAGGCGCGTTGGCTCGACACCCGCGTCTCAGCATCAAGGCGCGTTGGCTCGACACCCCGCGTCTCAGCATCAAGGCGCGTTGGCTCGACACCCGCGTCTCAACATCAAGGCGCGTTGACTTGACACCCGCGTCTCAATATCAAGGCGCGTCGGCCTGAAACCCGCGTCTCAGTTATAACCGCCTTGGTTAAGGGACCAATCACTGCCTACACGTAAGGGAAACCAGCTCCCATCGTGGCGTGTCTTTAGCAGGCACGTGGGTTGGTTACCGCCCATGTAGCGGGGAAGTTGGCCCTCATTGTGGAGCGCTTTTAGGGGGGCACGTTCACCCCCTAAGACCTCTATAAATAGCCCCGTCGCTATGAAGAAGAGGTCGGACTTTTGGCAATCAAAAAAGAAGGAGAAGAGGACAACGGAGAGATCATCAACAGAGAGAGAACTCTACTCTTCAAGCTAGCTTGCTGCGTACAAGTTACTCTTCGCTTACCTTCTCTTTTAGAGTTTTGGTAGACGGAGCTGAGTTACTCTTTCTACCGGCCGAAGAGGAGATCCCTGAAGGACGGTCATCCGGTCAACGGAGAACAAGATTCACTCTCCACCGCCACACGAAGAACCCAGCCTTAAACAAAGGGGGGATTCAAGATTCAATATCCTCCCTCCCTTGTAACCGGAAGGAACAGTTGTTGTTGTAATCCTTTTCATTTGATTCAAGGAAAACTTTTACTGCAATTCACTGTCTCCCTCTTTCCCGGGTCATACAATTTTAGATTTACATTTTTTAGTTAAATTTCTTCATTGTTCTTGGTGTACAAGTTTGACAACAAAGAATTTTACTGCATGCTCAAGAAAGCAGAGCTCAGAAGCCCTCAGATTTGCTACATTCTTGTGGTAATCTGAGTGAACTACTAACCTGTATTTTCTGCAGGTTTGCTGAATTGCATAATTTAATATCTATAGCATTTATCTTCTTATTTGACTCATTGTATATACATTTCTAACACAACAGTAAAAAGTTAATTGTAACTGCTAAAAATGATTTAGACTTTGCATTTAGGCACTTTTTCTGCATTCTAAAGTGAAAGTCTGCATTCCGGATTCCGAAGTGAAAGTGAAGATCCGAAGTGAAAGTGAAGAAGAAGTAACTCAGATTCTGAAGATTCATTCTGAAAGAAGACTCAAAAAATTCAACAGATTTGTTAATAGAATTGTTGTCTCAATTTGTGACTTCCAAAGAAGAATATTCTTTTATTTTTCTCCTTTCTCTACCGTGGATGTTCCTCCAAAGTAAAGACAAATATTCTCCATGAAATTTGTCTTGGTCCTGCTGCTTTGATAATCCTGTGAAGGTACTGGTTAACTACGGTTCGACCGTACGGTAATTTAATGCTATCCAAATATCGTGAAGGAGTGTTGTATCTTGGGAGACCAGCGTCCAATCTGTGACTTCCGAAGAAGAATATTATTTTATTTTCCTCCTTTCTCTACAGTGGATGTTCCTCCAAAGTAAAGACAAATATTCTCCATGAAATTTGTCTTGGTCCTGCTGCTTTGATAATCCTGTGAAGGTACTGGTTAACTACGGTTCGACCGTACGGTAATTTGGTAGTGCTATCCAAATACCGTGAAGGAGTGTTGTATCTTGGGAGACCAGCGTCCAGTAACCCGTTAGCACCGTAGCGGGGGATATAATTGTCTTAAGGAGATTCACTATAAGCGTACCTCACTCTAAGTACTGTATACGTGAATTAATTTTCTTTATACAGGGGTTATACTGATATTCAGTATATTGAGACTGACTTATACCAGTCTAATTTGTGTTTAACCAAGAAAGGTAATTGAAAGGTGGTTCTATAATTAATGAACGTTCTATTGAACAAGAAACTTCCTACCTGATATTCACCAACCTGGCCAATTAGATCGGTGACATTGATTAGTTGTCAGATTGATCCCAGAACTAACAATCTTAAGACAATTATGATTGAAGTTACTTACTTCTGTTCTGCTTGAAATTGCAGAAAATGTCTGAGACTAATCAAGACAGCTCAAGTAAGGCACCAAACATGCAGATTTAAACTTTGATGCCAGCTCTACTTCCTAACCCGAACCCGGAGAAGCCAGGAAAATTCGATGCAAAAATTCAAGAGGTGGCAACAGAAGACGCTCTTCTACTTGACCACTCTGCATTTGGCCAAATTTCTGCAAGAGAATCCACCAGAACCCGGAACTGAACGGGACTCAGTCATTGCAGTTGATGCATGGGCTCAAGGTGACTTTCTTTGTCAAAACTATATTTTGAATGGACTGGATGACTCTCTTTAAAATGTCTAAGTCCAATCACAACGACAAAGAAGTTATGGGCCAGTCTTGATAAGAAGTACAAGACTGAGGATGCTGGTACCAAGAAGTTCATCGTAAGACGATTTCTGAAGTACAAGATGGGGATAACAAGACTGTAATCAGTTGGTGCAAGAGTTCCAACTTATCTTGTACGAGATAGAGGCTGAAGGTATGAATCTACCTGAACCTTTTCAGGTTGCTACTTTTGTGGAGAAACTCCCACCTACGTGGAGAGATTTCAAGAACTACCTGAAACACAAGCGCAAGGAGCTGAAGTTAGAAGATCTCATTATGAGGCTTCGAATTGAGGAGGACAACCGAAAGTCTGAGAAAAAGAGCAGTAAGAACTCCTATGAAGCCAAGGCTAATGTGATCGAAGACTCAAAGGGGAAAGCGTCTACTTCCAAAGGTTTAAAGCGCAAGAAGACTGCCCAAGGGTACAAAGGCAAGGTCTAAAAAGGTAAGAACATGCGCTTCAAGGGAACTTGCTATATCTGTAACAAAAAGGGGTATAAGGCAAATAAATGTCACAGCCGTCTCAAAAAGAATAAGAAGAACCATTAACAGGCAAACCTAAACGACCATACGTCACCAAGCCTTTCAGCTATGGTATCAGAAGTAAATCTGATGACCAACAATAAGAATTGGTGGATAGACACTGGGGCCACTAGGCACATCTGCTCTTAGAAATTATTATTCTCTGAATAACAAAACTAGAGCAAGATGAGCAACTCTTCATGGGAAACCCAGCCGTCTCCAAGGTTGAGGGAAAAAGAAAGATTATCCTAAAGTGGACATCTAGGAAAGTGCTTACTCTGAACGATATACTACATGTTCCAAATATCCGCAAGAATCTAATCGCTGGATCAATACTTAGTAAGAAAAGATTTAGAATGGTTTTCGAATCAGATAAATTTGTACTTACCAAGGCTGGGATATATGTGGGTAAGGGTTATCTTATTGATGGCCTTTTTAAGGCCAATGCTGCAGTTGTGGACAAAAAAATCTGTGTATTTGTACCCTAAGCTTATAAATAAAGAAAAATCTTCTGTTTATTTGCTTGAGTCTCCTATTTATGACATGCTAGATTAGGACATGTAAATTACAAGTTTTTAAAAAACTTGTCTAATCTAGGATATATTCCTAAACTCAACTTGGAAGAAATTCACAAGTATGAGATTTGTGTTGAGGCTAAGTTCGAGAAAAATTCATTTCACTCAATTGATCGAAATACAAAACCTTTATGGTTAATTCATAGCGATTTGTGTGACTTGAAGTTTACGCCAACTAGAGGCAGGAAAAAGTATTTTATTACCTTTATTGATGACTGTACACAATACTGTTATATGTATCTTCTAAACAGTAAGGATGAGACAATGAGTATGTTTATAACATATAAAGCCGAAGTTGAGGATCAACTCAATAAGAATATCAAGATTCTAAAATCTGATCGAGGCGGAGAATATGAATCAAATGATTTTAGTGAGTCATGTGCTAAATTGGTATAATCCATCAAACTAAAACACCATATACTCCTCAGCAAAATGGAATTGCTGAACGAAAGAACAGAACTTTGAAGGAGATGGTCAATTCCATGCTCGTAAGTTCTGGAGCTCCACAAAAATTTGTGGGGGGAAGTTCTGTTAACTGTAAATTATATTCTAAATAGAGTACCCCACAAAAAACTTGGTCTTATACTATTTGAGTTATGCATGGAAGGCTACCTTCCTACTATTACCTCAAAATGTGGGGGTGCCTTGCATAGATACTAGCACCATTACCTAAAAAGTCTAAGTTAGGAGCAAGAACTATGGATTGTATATTCATAGGCTATGCCTTGAATAGTAGTGCCTACAGATTTCTGGTTCATAAATTCGAAATGTCAGATATTCATGTAAACATGATTATCGAATATAGAGATGCTGTGTTCTTTGAAGACATTTTTTCGTACAAACAGGAAACAGATAAGACTTCTGGGAAAAGAACACATGAGATAGCGTTCAGGGACGAAAGCCCCGAGGAATCGATTGTTAATGCGGAAATTGAACCAAGAAGAAGTCAAAGATCTAGAATCTCAAAATTTTTTGGTCCAGATTTTATAGCATATGCTATTGAAAGCGAGCCTCAAACATTTAAAGAGGGTATGTCTATCCCAGAAGCACAAATGTGAAAATGAGCTATAAATAGCGAAATAGAATTCATAGTAAGTAATCATACTTGGGAATTGACAAACTTGCCTCCTAGCAGTAAACCAATTAGGTGTAAGTAGATTTTCAAAAGAAAATAAAAAACCGATAGATCTATCGATAAGTACAAGGCTAGATTAGTAGCCAATGGCCATCGACAAAGGAAGAACTTGACTACTTTGATACTATTTAGCAGTAACAAGAATAACCTCCATTCGGATGTTAATTACAATTACAATATTGCATAACTTAGATATCTATCAAATGGATGTCAAGACTGTATTCTTAAACGGTGAATAAATAAAAATATATATAGAGCAACCTGAAGGATTTATAGTCAAGAGCCAACAATACAAAGTGTGTAAATTGGTAAAATCCTTATACGGTCTAAAGCAGGCTCTAAAACAATGGCATGAAAAATTTGATAGTGTCATGATCAAAGATGGATTCACTATCAATGAATGCGATAAGTGTGTTTACACTAAAACAGTTTGAAATACATGTATCATTGTTTGTCTTTATGTAGACGACATGTTGATACTTGGGACTAATATTGAAATTATTAAGTCTACTAAAAGAATGTTATCTAACAGTTTTAAGATGAAAGATCTGAGGGTTGCTGATGAAATTTTAGGAATTAAAATCACAAGAACACCAGATAAAATCAGTCTATCTCAATCTCACTACATGGATATGATGATAGAGAGATTCAAGGATCATGAGATAAAAGAGAATACAAATCTTTTTCTCCCACACATCCACCTTCGTAAGAATACAGGAACTAGAGTACGCCAGTTGGAGTATTCTCAGATTATCAAAAGTTTAATGTATTTAATGAATTGCACTAGGCCCGATATTGCTTACGCTGTAAGTAAGTTAAGTAGATACACTAGTAACCTAGTGATGATCATTGGACTACTCCACTACGAATATTAGGTTACGTATCACATACCAAGAAAAATGCCATGAGATATGGACAATATCCACCTGTATTTGAAGGATACAGTGATGCTAATTGGATTGTAGATTTTGAGGAATTAAAATCAACTAGCGGATGCATATTTACGCTAGGAGGAGTAGCGGTATCCTGAAAATCTTTCAAACAAACATGTATTGCCCGTTCCACTATAAAATCAGAATTCATAGCCATAGATAAGGCTGGAGAAGAAGCAGGATGGCTTCGATAATTTTTGAAAGATATACCATTATGGTCAAAGCCAGTGCCTGCTATATGCATTCACTACAATAATCAAGCAGCTATATTTAGGGCACAAATTTTATATATAACTGTAAGTCTAGACATATTCGTCATAGACATAATACCGTTAAGCAATTGCTCTCAAATAAAATTATCTCTATTGACTTTGTATCATCAAAAGATAATTTAGCGGATCCGCTTACCAAAGGTTTAAGTGGAGAGCGTATAAACTGCGAATCGAGGGGAATGGGTCTAAAAGCCTAACCTTACCGAGTTAGCTTAATGGAAATCTCACTTAACGACTGGAGATCCAACGGACTAAGTTCAAGAAAGAAAACTAGTTATGATTGACTCAGCAAGTAAGCACTTAGGAGCTTGACTCCAATTCATTACTAAGGTGCACACAAGTGCTTTCTACAAGTGGATTAAGGATAAGCTTAACGCTTTTAATGATGCCTATATCTTGTTATTAAAATAAGTGGATTAGAGTATGCTACTCTTAATAGGACGATCACCTATGTGAGTATAGAGCTGGGTCGGCTCTTTGGGAATTTTTATGGAGGCTGTTATTCCCTAAAGATACTCTCTGAAACTAAGAATGTTCAGGGCCAAAATGGACACAACCGAGAACCAAAGTTGACTTGGAAAGTTACTGTGTGAAGCTTGTTGGCTTGGCTTATACTAACGGCTAATAGTTCAAGAATTAGTGCACTGATTATCCAGTAAGTCCGATAAAGCTTTCGCTATGGAAGGTTCAAGACCTAGTTCACATATCCTGATGCAGTTTCTTTTCTAAAGTACCTTTCACTATAGTGTCAGTCTCTTTGTGTGTCAATTCCTTGAATCTTCATTCATTATGGGGATTATTGGGAAATATGAAGATTAAATGTGAACTTTGAGTTGAATTACGGCGAGATCCATTGATAGAATCAATTGGATAATGGTTGGAGTGTGTTCTCTTTCCATTGGGGATGAATGTGGTATATTCACATGTTCAATTCTGACTTCGAATGAATGAGATATTCAAGCTTAAAGTTTGCCTAATTCAAAAGCCAAAAGGGGACTAAACGTTAGCCATGGGATGAAAGTTAGAAGTATTTAAATAGAGAAAAATGGGAACAAAGCGTGTGCCCTTTGGGTACTTGGAGGCGCGATTAGGAGAAAACCATGCCCACACCCGCGTGCGCCGCCGCCGGGTGCCGGGAGCCAGGAGCCGGGACCAAGCGGGGGCCCGGGCCTGGGTTCAGGCCTGGGTTCGGGTTCTCTACCTGGTCTGGTTCTTTTTGAACTGGGTCTCACAGGTATGGGTACAGTGGATCAACCCGCTCCGCTATTCAGACTTGCAATAGCGCAACGGCTGATAGGAAATCGTCGCGAATTGTTACAACGGTTGGGCAGTTTCTGTTCAAACCGAACGTTGCAACGGTTCAGACCGAACTGTTGCAACCGTTCAGATGGATTTGCCCCTCCTGGAGCGCTATAAATAGCGCTCCTTTTCTCCCATTTTAAAACACAAAAAAACACAAAACAAATCCCTCTTCCTTCTTCTGCATTCTGAAGTGAAAGTCTACATTCTGGATTCCGAAGTTGAAGTGAAGATTCGAAGTTAAAGTGAAGAAGTAACTCAGATTCTGAAGATTCATTCTGAAAGAAGGCTGAGAAAATTTAACAGATTTGTTAATAGAATTGTTGTCTCAATCTGTGACTTCCAAAGAAGAATATTCTTCTATTTCCCTCCTTTCTCTACAGTGGGTGTTCCTCCAAAGTAAAGACAAATATTCTCCGTGAAATTTATCTTGGTCCTACTGCTTTGATAATCCTGTGAAGGTACTGATTAACTATGGTTCGACCGTACGGTGATTTGGTAGTGCTATCCATACCGTGAAGGAGTGTTGTATCTTGGGAGACCAACGTCCAGTAACCCATTAGCGCCGTAGCGGGGGACATAATTGTCTTAAGGAGATTCGCTATAAGTGTACCTCACTCCAAGTACTGTATAAGTGAATTAATTTTCTTTATACAAGGGTTATACTGATATTCAGTATATTGAGACTGACTTATACCAGTCTATTTGGTGTTTAACCAAGGAAGGTAATTGAAAGGTGGTTCTATAATTAAGGAATGCTCTATTGAACGTAAAACCTCACACCTGATATTCACCGACCTAGTTAATTAGATCAGTGACATTGATTAGTTGTCAGATTGATCCTAGAAGTAACAAACTTATCATCTTCGACACTGAAGTAGGCCGGACATCCAATACCCGCAGCAAACCATTGTCTTAAGTAGCTTCACCCAACCAAATATCCAATGGAGTTTTACCTCCTATCATAGTCGACGATAATCTATTCATCAGATGGCTAGTATACACCAATGCCTCAGCTTAAAATGATTTGTCTAATGATATATTAGACAACAAATATCGAACCTTCTTTAGTAAGGAACGATTCATCTCTTTAGCCACCCCTCGTTTTCCAACTATAAAAAGAATATCAATACCATTTTCTGACCTAATCACAAAAATCAATCCTTGCACTTTCTAACATCATCAAATTGGAGCACTTGATCTACCTTTGTAACCCCTTGATCCTTGATATACGTATCACCGTACCAGTACTTGAGACGACGTATAAAATTGATTTCACCTTCTTGGTAGTCAGATTGAGCCAATTTTAGTTTCAGATATTATTTTTTAATATTTTAAATTTTTCAGATTTTTTAAATTTTTCTAGATTATTTTGAAAAATCTCCGAAGTCGGTGTCGACCGATACTGATAATTGGCTCTACTATTTTTAATTCACAAATAGAGTTAATTTTCTAGAATCTGCTTTCACATTATGTCTTAAAATCATATTTTCTATGTTAGGATATTTTTTGGAGATTTTTCTGAATTTATCAAAAATCTGGCCAAACTGGTGTCACACAGTGTCGGCGATACATTCTAGAATTTTAAACTTGTAAACCAAAGTAAATTCTTAAATCTAATTTCACATTACTCCTTAGCGTAATATTTTATTTTACAGAATTTTTCGGAACCGTTCGGAGCTAGCCAAATTTTTACCAAATATAATAATATTAATTAAATAATATTAAAATCTTTTTCTCTTCCTTTTTCCCCCTTCTCTCCCAAGTTTTCCCACCACCTTTCTCTTCTCCCTCTCTCTATTTATCTGTTCTCTCTCTCTCTCTCCCCCTCCATCTAATTCTAACGTCTCTCTAATTACTTTTTCTAATTAACCCCTCTCTCCCCCTCCCCCCCACACATCTGCTCCCTCTCTCCCTCTCCCTGTCCAGACCCAAAAGGGGGGAGGCTGAACCGCCGCCAGTGGCGAGGCCAGGCCGTTGGTCTCCCCGGGCCGCCGCAGGCGCCGCTGCTGACTCGCCCCAGTCCGGGCGCCACCCTCTCCCCTTCTTCTTCTTTTCTTCTTCTTCTTCTTTTCTTCTTTTTCCTATTTTCTTCTTCTTCTTCTTCTTCTTCTTTTCTGCTCCTTCTTCTTCCTGCTTTTCTTCTTCTTCTTCTTCTCCTCTTTCTCTCTCTCATCTCTTTCTCTCTCCCTTTCTCTCGTTCTTTGGGCGTCACCGTCGGCGGGGCGACGCCGATGAGGCAGGCCCGGTCGCCGCCAGCCCCTGCCCCCTTTCTCTCTTGTTCTCTTTCTCTCTCTCTGTAACGGGTTTAACCCATTAACCCTATTGTGTTAGTTTGAAACCCATTAAACCCGTTAACCCATTAACCCATATTCATATAAGTCAATTGGGTTTGGGTTTGGATCTAAAACTGACCCAATAAGCAACCCATACCCGCATCTAAATGATATAAAGGTAAAACTACAGCAAACCCCCTCATAATTTATAAGATTTGCATTTGAGATATCTTTATTACATATTTAACTCATTTTTATTACTTTTAGTGTTCGAACAATATCTGGAGCATCCGGAGTCTGATCTGAATGATTCTGGAACCGTTGCGATCGTGGGAAAAAGAGCTACATTCCCATGGCTAGTTTGTGAGTACTTTCTTTTATAAATTATATTTTATCATGTTAGTGAAATTGATCGCTTGCCTTATTTAATAAATCGTGATTATGGGTAAATCATTATGAATATTATTTAATAAATATTTAATAAATACAATAATTGATAAGTCACTGTAAATAGAATATGCATGATATCTATTTGAAGTTAATTGTTAAATAATAATACTTGTATTTATTTCTTGATTTAAAATAAAGTACAAACGAATTTATATATCTATATTGGTAATGCGAAAGTAATAAATATTAAAATGATTGTGAAGAGTTCGAAAATAGAAAACTTTTATAAACTTCACTTATGATATCGAACATAACTATAATAATGTAACAAATATTGATATAAGCTGATGTATTGCACCCTAATACTATCATCGTTACCGCATCACTGATACACCGGATATAATCATTTCATGTTCATCAATCACAATTCACATATATTATTACTTGTCCACTGATCCACTGACACACAGATACATTAACACAATATACACTATCACTATAACATGGATACGCGATACCGTTATTTCATGTTGTTCCATGTACATATTTCACTATTACGTAGATACGGAGATTCACGATACTATTACTGCATGTTCGTGAACCACTGATACACTGATATGCTATTACACTGGATACTGCTACATGGATATTCTGTGCACAGTTACTTCATGTTCTTATACCACTATATATAGCCTCATCGGTCTACATGCATTGATTGTCTATGTATTCTTGTTATATAGATTATGGTTTATATTATTGCTACATGGATATTCTTGTATTCCCGTTACACGATTGTGTTCCGGTACTGATATTGATATTCCTGTTACTGGATACTAGGGGTGAGCATCGGTCGGTTCGGTTCGGTTTTTGTTAGTTTTTGCAAAATCGAACCTAACCGATTAGACTTAGAAACCGAACCGAACCGAATCGACTCATGTCGGTTCGGTTTTCGGTTTTTCGGTTAGGCCAATTTATTGTCATCATTTCTTGCATTTTTTAATCACCATTATAATCATCCTTTAATATTCTAATCTCAAATATCCATTACCCAAAATAGAAATAAGAAAAAGACCTTAAACTTAATGTGAATTAAAAATTTCATATTTTAAAACTTTTACATTGTATTTGAGCTCTTATATCAAGGCTCATATAATTATTACTAACTTTTAATGATAAGAATGAAAAAAAAAACTATATTCATATAATATTATTCTCAATTGTGATGGTGTACTTAACATTAGCCTTCACATATTCAACATAAAAAAGATGGTATTACTAAAAGTAATGAGATAAGTTTCCACCAATTTTTGTTATAAATTATATGATTCACTTAATTGAATTTGAGTAGGGTAATATATAGGGTGAGAGATTCGGTTCGGTTCGGTCAGGTTCGGGTTTTGGAACACGAAACCGAAACTCGACCGAATTAGTGCGGTTCGGCTCGGTTCGGGTTCGGGTTTTGATTTTTGGTCCGTTATTTCGGTTATAACCGAACTCTGCTCATCCCTACTGGATACATGAGCTGTTGATATGCGATGTGTGGAATCCCACACCTATTGTTTCCCATTTCTCGTTATCTTATTTCTTACTATCAACAGAGCTCATGTCCTGTTATCGTGTTACATGTACCATGTACCTTGTTCCTGATATACTGTGTAGTTAAAGATAATAAATATAACTGGAAGATGGGGAGACTTGACGGTTGATTATATCTTATCGGGAGGATGTTTTGGATCCACATTGTTAGTCCCACCGTAGGGGATGGTAGTGCTGGCTACCGATTGTATATAGCTCCATGGGCTCCTGTTTCCCGTTTCCTGCTCCCCTCTTAGCAGAGGGCCCTGGTCTCAGCAGCCAGGGGTCTGTTTAAGGCCGTGATCCCGGGTATGCACGGGATACACCTACCCGATAAGAGTTCCTTGACCATTGAGTTTTCAATTAACATAATAAAACGGTATAAATAATAGTAATGTCGGGAACACTTGTTATTTGGTCACTCTCTCGTTTGGATATTGGTACCCGTATGCTATGTTCGGATGGGTTCGACTGAAGTGTGGGCTTCAGTATGAACTGCCAGTGGTATGGGACTGGAAGAGATTGACATGTATACTATTATTTTGTTGTACTTGTTACCATTCCTGATAATTTATCCACTATCATGTTACCATGTTCTCTGTATACTTTATTACACTTCCTCATACATGTTACACTTTTTGTGGTAGTATACGACTCATGTACACATATGCTCTGCATTTCATGTATTTTCTGTTCCATATATATTCTTCGTGTACACACCATGCTTGTACACTCATGACACTATTACAAGATTATTCATGTTTCCCACTGACACCGTTAGGTTAATATTATTATTAGTGTAAATATAAATGTTAAACAACTAAGACTTGCTACATTATAATTAAATATGTATTATCCGTAGTGTGTAAGTAAATATACTGTATCTTATTATTCATACTCTTGATATGTCTTATATATTATCGTGATTGTACTATTGTATTGAACTACTATAGTATATATTACTGCCTCCTTCAATTTACCACTCACTAGGTCACTTTCTGACGATCCTGGGTTTGCGTGCCCAGGTTGGAGATCCCAGATATCGTATCGTCAGATATTTCATTGGATTCACATAGGACTCGTCATCGATATCATTCATAGGTATCTTTATTATTTAGTCTTTAGTTTCTTATTTTTCATATTTCTATATCTATCATGATCACTAACCCCTTTCTGCAGATGTTCTTATACTTATTTAATACTAGAACTCTTGTGCATATGGAGGCTATTTCCTGTACTGAGGCTTAGCGTACGTACGTGAGGGTATTTCTGCCTTGCGTATGTACGTCACCATACCGTCACTGTATCCGTGAGATCGGGGCATTGCAACCTTCCTTCTATTTCTCCATCAACTTTTTCTACTTCACGATCAAATTTAGGATTTCAAACCTTTGACTCATAGGGTATACCCAACAACACCTAGATAAATCATTAACAAAAGAGACAAAGTACCGATGGCTTCTAAGCGATGCAGTCATGGTAGGACCCCAAACATCAATGCGAACATAATCAAGAAGACCTTCAGAGTAGTGAATAACAGTGTCAAAATTCACCTTCACCCTCTTGTCCAGAACACAACATTTGTAAGTACATGTAAAGGGGGGGGTGAATAGGTGTACAAGCTAATCTAGGACAAATGATGCGAAATTTAAAACTTAATTGTTAACACACTATGTGTAACCAAGAGTGAGCCCGAATTTTCCATTAAGGGCTCTAGAACTCACCTCAAGATTCCTCTAAATTAAGAGTTGAGGTGCTATTAGAAGCTCTCTTGGTTCAACACAAGTGTGGGCACACAGATAATACCAAGCATGTATATAATATAAGCAATGTAATAACGATGCAAGATATAAAGAGAGAGAGAGTTGAGAGATAGTGCATCAAACACAAACACAGAGATATATTTCGAGATTCGAGCCACTGCTCTACGTCCCTGCCTTCACACAGAAGGATTTCCATTATGTCCACACAGGATCTTCCACAAAGGGACCTCCACTGAGGAATTATAACTCAACACTTAGAGTACACAACTTCTCTCACAAACACAATTACCTCTACACAAGAGGGAAGACATAAAGTCAAAGCAAAGAAAAAGGTTTACAACTTGGTGATCCAATGATTACAAACTCTCTTGGTGATCTCGAAGGATCACGAACAATTTTCTCACTAAACAAAGATCCTAAAGATAGGAATAGAATGATAGCTTAAGTATGTGAGAAAACAAAGTATTTTGAAAAAGAAACAATAAAGAAAACACTTGAAAAAATACTTCTAAATAGATATGAAAATGAAGATCAAAACTAAATTCCCAAAGACGTGTTTTCTATTGATTTCCCAAAAACTTTGAAACAAAAAAAGAGTTTTGGCACTAAAACTTCTTTGAAAACTTTGTTAAAAACACTTAAAAAAGTGGGGAAAATACACTTGAAAATCTTCGGAGAAATAGCCCTCAAAGACCCATTTTTATAGGGGTCTGAAAATATAACCGTTGGGGTTCAGAACAGGTCAAAATTGAACAGTCCATTGACCGCCCGGTCGACCGGCCAACAGTCAGATTCTGACCGTTGGGGTTACCGGTCGACCGCCCCAAGGCAATTTGCCTGTCGATCGACTGCCCGGTCGACCAAGACCAAAACCAGAGAGTAAATTCTCTGGTCGGTCAACCGATCGGTCGACCAGGGCCAGATCCAAATAGCAAGCTCTCTGGCTGTTGTGCACGTTTTGTGCACATCGATCAACCGACCGGCCGACCGAGCTCTGGTCTGGTCGACCGGTCGGTCGACCGCCAGTGGGCTCAGACTGGGATTATAGGTTGAAATACTTGGTCTTTTAAATACCCATAAAATTCGATAAAATCACATAAAACCTACAAAAAGAAGTTCTTATAAATATTTGAAGAACAAATATGTGTGACTAAAATTCAACACATATTTCAAACAATTTGAAGTATTTTTGTGATAAAGAAATTTAACTTTAAATCGGAAACCGTATTTTTCATAAACCAAACTTTGAAATGAAAAACTGATTTCTCTCAAACTGGTATAAATACAAAATAAGATATTTAAACTCTTTTGAAGTATAGTGTGCATGGATAGAATCCAATGCACATGTAAGTGATATATCTATGTTTTTGACAATAAATGCAAAACTAAGTTTTGTTAAAAATAAAACTAGAAACCATGAACTAGATATACATCAAATAAGTTTTTAGACAATATGAACCAAACAATGTATATGGATGAATTCACTATACATATAAACCATGTAAAACTTATTTTGATTCTATCTATTCATGAAAACCATATATGTATATTTGAAAATCAAAATGTTTAAACCAAAATCAGTAAAGTTTTGAACTTTTGTGTGTGTGTGTAAACTTGAGCTTATCAAGACAAAGCTATCCTTACATAAGATCTAAAAAAAAAAAAACTAAACAAACTGAAGTCTTCTTGTAGATCTTCATCTCCAAGTCGACTCGATCCAAACTTGATCCAAAGAGATAGATGCGATTGTTGTGATGTGAGTTTTTGAATCAACACTTTGATTGTGAATCTCTTGTTGAAGTCAAATCTCTACTAAGATCTTAATCAATATCTGAAACTTATTAAATACAAGACATTAGCAAACTAAGCTTCATAAGTTAGTCATCATCAAAACTAAGGTGAAGGGCCTCTGGGCCAACGATCTTCTCCTTTTTGATGATGACAAAACTTATGAGCTTATATATGCATAGAGTAAAAATAAGCTTCATAGAAGCTCCCCCTTAACTTGTGCATTTGAATGAAATAATAAAGATATGCAATGTAAGCTCATGATACCAATAAAAATAAGATATATATGCATAAATACTTAATAAAACATGCATATATAAACCTAAATTCTTCTCTCCCTTTTTGTCACTCATCAACAAAGGGATGAAGAAAAATAATCAATACCAATAAACATATTTTAAAATAAAATTTTCATACCAATAAAAACAATCAATTGAAAGAACCAATTGAAACAAACGATCTTTTTACTAATTGAAAATTAAACATTCTTTCCTTTTTTTACCAATTGAAAAGACAATATTTTTATAAATTAATACGAATAGAAAGACATGATATCAAGTGAAAGTAAAAAATCAATAATTTTTTAAGGTAAACACTAAACTATTTTATAATAAAGATACCAAATTGAGAATAATACTAATAAGATTATTGATACCAATATTAAAAATATTAGCATATACTAAAATAAAGTATTTTTCATCATAAAGAATGGGAGTAAGATACCAATTGAAAATAAAACCAATTGATAGATAAAATAAGAATTTTTCTCTCCCTTTATGAAATACCAATAAAAACAATAAACAAGCTTGTATATGATACCAATTGAAAAATAATTGATATTAAGGACTAAATCAAGCTTAGCAAGAAATAATTTGTGCTTGTAAAAAAAAAATGTACGGTATATATGTTTAAAGTATAAGAAAACATCTATATGTATGTATCAGAGCAATATAATGTTAATTTAGATATGATCCATACATATATAGAAAACATGAGTATACAAAATGAATTTTTATTGAAAAATATGTATATTTTATAACTACCACCCTATTCATGCACATATTTAAATAGATCTTCAATATCAGCATACAAGGCATGGTCGCCAATCCAACCGCCCTTTGGTTGGTAGAAGTTTTCAAAAATATGATTTGAAAATACTTTAACCTATTTGAAAATTCTACCAATTGAAGAATACGAAACTAGTTTTATGATAATTTAAAAAACTAGTACGAAATTCTTCAAGTAGAGAATAAAACAATATATATTTCATAATATATGAAAATCACACGAGAGTCAACACTCAAAGATCTATGAAGCTCATTATAGGCTCATGAAACGAAACCGTAAGTAAACAAAGGATATAGAATGTATAAAAATCATGTAATCATCACATACATAGAGATATGACAATGAAGCTCAATCAAAATTCCTTACATAAAAATATGAAACAATGAAAATTTTAATTTTCATCAAAACTAAACAAACTTCAAGGTATATGTATGTTTTGTCGAAACTAAAAGTACACATACATATCCCAAACATAAATTGAGTCCACAAAAGCATATTGCATAAAAGGCAAGTGGCTCTGGGATAGACATGTATATTTTGACAAAATTATCATACACATGAAGCAATACATGAAAACATGTACAAAATAAGAAAAAGAAGTAAAGATGCAAGAATCATCAAAACAAGATTATACAAGTTTATGTAATGAGTACAAATAGGCAATGAAGCACAAACACATGATAATCAAGTGTAGCTCACTAATTATATAAGTTTAAACACAAGTTTTAATGAAATCTACATCTAAATAAGTAATCAAAATATGAAGCACAAAATATAAACAAACATGATCATTAGGCTAAATGCACGTACTATTAGAACTAAGATATACATATTAGTTAAACAATAGTGAGAACACAAAAAATATGAATTCATGTGAACATGGGTGTATCTCAAAGACTTTCTATGTATATCACAAGTTTGATAGACATTGCATTTAAACATAATGAGTATGAAAACCAATAATGCTAAAATATCAATATTAATGTATAAACAAAATAAGGAGTTAGAGATAGTTACCAAAACTAATAAAACTAGTCTCTAGGTCTTCAAACCATGGTGGTTCTCCCACCTAAGCATCCCTTGAAAGTGATGCATCCATAGATATGTTCTTTGAGTTCGAAAAATATCCACCATCAAGGCCCCAACACTCTTACGTCATGTGAGAGCCCATACCTGCATCAAATATGATAGGAGTCGATTTTGGTACCCAAACTTTCTTGGGTCTATGAGGGTTAGCACCTTTCCTAATCTAAACAAATTTATTTGCAAAATTTAACGCATTAATACTATCATAATAAAATTTGGCAAGGTGGCCCGCACGTCCACAATGTGTACAAGTGTACACATTAGTATACATAAAATCATGTGTGCAAGCATGATGAGCATGTGTATGCCATGACTTATGTGTATGAATATGTGGAGCATATTTCTTATGAAACATAAATTTCAATAGTATGTGGTTCGTGACACATTGGCTCAAAGTGGAGCCCAAACAATCTACACTCTTCTTCAAAACACAAATATCATTTTCAATAATTGAAGAAGAAATGGAGCAAGCAACATTTTTATCAATAGAGAAAGGAACAATAGAAACATGACAAACATGAGAAGAAAAATTATTTTTCAAAGTAATATTTTCTTTTGGAACTAAATCCAATTCTCTTGAAATTAAAATAATTTTATTTTTCAAAAAATTATTTTCTTTCAAAATAAAATCAAGTTTTAAAGATAATATCTCATTTTTCTTAAAAATAAGATCAAACTTATTTTTATTTTTCAAAATTTTATTTTCATTTAAAGTAAGATCAAGTTGGACTTTCAAAGAGTCACTCTTATTAGAAATCTCAACCTTTTCTTATAAAACCAAATAAAGTTTAGAAAAAAATTCTCATTTTCTCTTTTTAAATCAAAACTCTTATTTTTCAAAGCTTTGTATTTTGAAAGCAAGTTTTCACAAATCATGGATAGTTCTTCATTTAAGTATAGGCATCCATAGCATTATCATTACATAATGAAGTAGCACAATCATCAAGATGGGTATCCGAATTTACCTCAAGGGAGTCATTCCCTTAGACCATGTAGCGCGTTTGCGCGGATTCATCCCTTCTTGATTCTCTCTCCAAAATGTGTTGCACTTGTTCCTTGAGAAATATCAATGTGTTCTACACTGCAAAAGCGGAATCACAATGAGAAATAAAAAAAAGACGTTCTTTACCAAGTGTGTGCCTAAATGCCTCCATGGCTTGTGTATTGGCCTCTAGGTGCTTGTCATTATCAACATATGATTTTTTTTGTAATGGCAAGGTAAACATGCAATCCTAGGTCTTTGAGGTATGCACTCAACTTAAACTTCCACGTATCGATATTGGAAACATCGTACATGGGAGGTGCAAGAAAATCTATTAGTGTATAAACTATATGTGTGCAAAGCAATCTAGATTGTCAATGAGAATTTCACTCCTAAGTGGTTAAACTGAATATTAGGAACACTAGCTCTGATACTAATTGTAAGTACATCTAGAGGGGGTGAATAGGTGTACAAGCTAATTTAGGATAAATGATGCGGAATTTAAAACTTAAATGTTAACACATTATGTGTAACCAAGAGTGAGCCCGAATTCTCCGTGAAGGCTCTGAAACTACTCCTCGAGATTCTTCTAAATTAAGAGTTGAGGTGCTATTAGAAGCTCTCTTGATTCAACACAAGTGTGGGCACACAAATAATACCAAGCATGTATATAATATGAGCAATGTAATAACGATGTAAGATATAAAGAAAGATAGAGTTGAGAGATAGTGGGTCAAACTTAAACAATGAGATATGTTTTGTAGTTCGAGCCACTGCTATACATCTCCACCTTCACACAGAAGGATTTTCACTATATTCACACATGACCTTCCACAAAGGGACATCCACCGAGGAATTACAACTCAACACTTGGATTACACAACTCCTCTCTCAAAAATAATCATCTCTATACAAGAGGGAAGGCACAAAGCCAAAGCAAAGAAAATGGTTTACAACTTGGTGATCCAATGATCACAAACTCTCTTAGTGATCTCAAAGGATCACAAACAATTTTCTCACTAAACAAAGATCCTAAAGATATGAATAGAATGATAGCTCAAGTATGTGAGAAAACAAAGTATTTTGAAAAAGAAACAATAAAGAAAATACTTAGAAAAAACTTCTAAATAGATATGAATATGAAGATCAAAACTAAATTCCCAAGACTTGTTATCTTTTGATTTTTCAAAAATTTTGAAATAAATAAAGATAAGAGTTTTGGCACTAAAACTTCTTTTGAAAACTTTGTTAAAAATACTTGAAAAGGTGAGAAAAATTGCACTTGAAAATCTTAGGAGAAATAACTCCCAAAAATCCATTTTTATAAGGGTCTGAAAATATAGTTGTTGAGGTTCAGAACAGGTCAAAATTGACATGTTGATCGATCGCCCGGTCGACCGGCCAACGGTCAGATTTCTGACTGTTTGGGTTACCGGTCGACCGTCCCAAGCCAATTTGCCTGTCGGTCGACCGCCCGGTCGACCGAGGCCAGAACCAGAGAGTGAATTCTCAGGTCGGTCGACCGACCGGTCGACCGGGGCCAGATCTAGAGAGAAAACTCTCTGGATCGGTCGATCGTCTGGTCGACCAGCCCATGGCCAAGGCTGCTGTGCACATTTTGTGCACATCGGTCAACCGACCAGTCGACCGAGCTCTGGTCTGGTCGACCGGTCGATCGACTTAGGCTGGGATTATAGGTTGAAATACTTGGTGTTTTAAATACTCATAAAATCCCATAAAATTTACAAAAATAAATTCTTATTAATATTTAAAGAATAAATATGTGTGACTAAAATTCAACACATATTTCAAACAATTTGAACTATTTTTGTGATATAAAAATTTAGCTTTAAACCAAAATTATATTTTTCATAAACCAAACTTTGAAAAAAATGATTTCTCTCAAACTGATATAAATACACAAATAAGATATTTAAACTCTTTTGAAGCATAGTATGTATGGATAGAATCCAATACACATGTAAGTGATATATCTATATTTTTGACAATAAATTCAAAACTAAGTTTTGTTAAAAATAAAATTAGAAACCATGAACTAGATATATATCAAATAAGTTTTTAGACAATATGAACTAAACAATGTATATGGATGAATCCACTATACATATAAACCATGTAAAAATTGTTTTGATTCTATCTATTCATGAAAACTATATATGTATACTTGAAAATCAATAAGATCAATTATGTTCATTGCATAATGGGCTCTCTTGAAAAGCATTGGCGCACGTGTAAACGAGGTGCTCTACCTAAATGAGGTATAGCCCTTGTCATAGATATCTTAACATATAGATAATTTCTTATCAAGATAGGATCCTACATGATAGCTCTCTGATCCGTTTACTGTTAGCGGATTGCTATTGCTTAGAAATAATATTCCACCTATAATCCCCGAAGCGATGGGTCCTTTTTTTGTGATGGTAAATAACCTACTTAACTCAGTGGTTAGAGTCTTGCTTTCATACGGCGGGAGTAATTGGTTCAAATCCAATAGTAGGTAGAACTTTTGAACTTGTGTCTGTAAATTTGAGCATATCAAGACTAAGCTATCCTTACACAAGATCTAAACAAACATTAAACAAACTAAAATCTTCTTATGGATCTTCATCTCTAAGTTGACTCGATCAAAACTTGATCCAAAAGAGCTAGATGCGATCGTTGCAATGTGAGTTTTTAAATCAACACTTGTTTGCTTCAACACTTTGACTGTGAATCTCTTATCGAAGTCAAATCTCTACTAAGATCTTGATCAATATATAAAACTTATAAATACAAGATCATTAGCAAACTAACCTTCATAAGTTAGTCATCATCAAAACTAAGGTGAAGGGCCTCTGGGCCAACAACGTTCACCAAATTCTAAGTTGCAGGTTAACGCTCCTTCTAATAATTCTTACATCACCAAAGCTTGTAAAAATCCAAACCAATATGTCCGAGTCTTATCTGCCATAACCTGTAGAATCGCCTTCCAAATATTCTTGTAACGCCCCGAATCCCGCGTGTACTGAGATGTTACTGCGATGTGTATACATAGGTCAAAAATACCCTCACATATATACACTAAGCATCAGTACAGGAAAGAATCAGAGTGCGAAAGCATGAAAGTAATATACATTTTAATACAATCAGTACAAGTACATAATTATCACAGAGAGTGATCTAATATTACAGTAATGTTATATTATCAAGAAATATAAAAGTAAGATTTACAATATGAACATCACAAAGTTGCTCACGAGCTACAAGGAGATGCCATAAGCTAACCGGGGAGACAAAAGAGGAGACTTAAGCCACAACTGGTCTGCCTGCGCTGTAAAGTAAATTTGGTCCTCAATAGAAGGGTCCACATATGCCCAAGCTCTGAAATCTGAACATGAAGGTTAAGGGGAGTCAGAAAGCTACCCAATGAGTGATAAGATGAGCGCTTAGTGGCATGTAAGGACAAGCACATCTGTATCGATAATCCAAATCTTAAGTATGCATTAGAAACCGTATCGTGAGCATAGGCACATACGAGCAGGTAAGGAAGCGGTAAGTAAAGCAGATAAAGCAACACCAGTTATCTCCTAAACTAATATAAAATTGATAAAACTGATAAAATCGAATATGAGAAAAATCAATCGTACAAGCTTAGGTCACAGCTCCACGAGACTACTACGTCGAAGGAATAATCCTGACAAGAAAATCCTCATGTATAAACTTTATCTCATATTACCATAATCCAAGCGTATACAACCCGAGTTGCAAAACAACACAATGAATTGTATCTTAACATCTTATTATAGTTAGGGCCGTCTAAGTTGTAGGTTTTAGTATGTGTCTCATTCCATATACTTCTACTTTCAACTTACAGAGCCAGTTACTTGGAAAGTGATAGAGTTCGATGAGTCATGTTTAGTATGGGTCCCATACTTTCTCGGGACAACGACCATGGAGTACAGTGTTGAGCCAGAATGTACTGCTAGGTACCGGAAACTTATTGTACACTCGAATGGAAAAGGGAATCGCGGATCCCATAGAGATAGGTTTAAGGCTTGTGCATACCTGAGAGGAATAATAAGGGGAGTAGGGGTGCCAGCACACCCCCACGGAATCCCTGGTGGCCACCAGGTGATCCCAAAAGAATGTGACCTTGCGTGACTCGATATGACCACCATAAATATGACTATTCAGGACCCATCAATTTTCCCAAACCCGATGCAAGTTGTCTTATTATAATTTATTAAGTATAATTATCAGATTACAAGAATGAGTAGGGACATAATAGATAATAATAGGAGTACGTAACAAGAGATCAGGTACTACATTCCCGTAATGTGATAACTTGAGTCAAGAGTTAAGCATGACAGGTTACAAATGTTAATATGAAAAGTGATAAGTGATATCATAACAGGGGCAGGTGTCAGGATGTCAATATGTAGATGTCGGGTGATAGCATGGTAAGTGTTAACATATCAAGCATATGCATAGAAAGTGATATAGTGATAGCTGAGTACAATCAAGCGGAGTTGAGCAAGCTGGAGGTACGGACAGCGAACAATGTTTAGTCACAAAAGCGCTTGGCGGAGCTGCCAGAACGACTCGACTTAAGATGCGAGTAGAAAATCTGGCAGCATCTCGTCTAGGTGAATCTAGTGAATAAAGCGTTGGGCGCTAAATATGTCTATCAGACGGAGCATGAGAGACCTGACGGTCTAAGCGCACTCCTCTTTCGAGAAAGTAAGCGAGAGCCCGGAGGCTAAAGTACGCTCGGGGTCTAGGCGCACTCTCGACAGCTACCACGAAACCCATAAGGGTACAAGCCTAAAACCAATTGGGTAGCTAGCCCGGGAGTAGGCAGAAACCCAGAGTTGGTACAGGGGTACTTGCATGAGATGTTAGTACTACACAATGATACATATAAACAGGTGGTAACTAGATCATCTATATAGTGTGTGAAGCCTGAAAGTTGTGTGTAAGCCCATAAGGGCTGAAGTAAGCTCAGGGTCTAAGCGCACCCTCGCTAGCTACCACGAAACCCATAAGGGTGCAAGGCCATTCACACTGGAGTCCGCCATCCAGCAGAATGCATTTGGACTTTGATACGCGGATACCATTATCTATATGAGGGAATGACTCAATAACACCCGCTCCTGACATTATTATTAACCATTAAGTTATGGCTAGTACAGGACAGTATCTAGTTCTGCCCATCAAGAGTCAGTGATCAGTAGTCAGTACAAGTGTTAGCAGCATAACAACTAGTTATTAAATTATTATTTTTAAGACTCATTCGATCCATATGTTTTGATATGTGCTATCAGTTCACATATATCCACATATGAATAAGACGAGTTAAATTATCAGAAACTAATGGGAGATCAATGTATCATGTTCATAATGGCCCCGTGCATACCCGGGACAACGGTCTCACGTGATTGGGTCTGGACCGCAATCCCAGCCGCTAGGCTGTAAGGGTCTTATTTGTATGCCCTGAAATAGGAATGGAATTAGGTCAGGGTGCCAGTATACCTCACCAGAACACCTGTGGCCTCAGGTCGTTTTGAAAGGTGTTGCAACATCGAGCTATTATGAAGACATACTTATTGATGTCATCAATTTCCCCCATACTGATGTAAGTTGTCTATTTTCATAATTTATTAGATAATTATTAGATTACGGGAATGAGCATGGACAAGTCAGGAGTATCAGGAGTACAGTTTGTACTGGAATATATCAAGATGTAATCAAGGCGTCAGATCATCATTCTCGTTATCGTGATAACTATAAGAGTCAGGTATGCCATGCTGGATGTCAGGTGATAGTATGATAGAAAGTGATATCAGGCAGGTGACAAGAGACAACATGATAAATGTTAGCACATTAGACACGTCAAGCGATATAGGAAAACAGTATCGATATAAGAGATCGATACAAATATTGAAAAACCATGCAGTCTCAGGAAAATAGTGTAAATAATATTTCAAACTCTTCACAACCATTAATAGAAGAATTAATAAAGTAGGTAATTTAGAAGCGAGCGAACATCCAAGCGGGACTAAGCGAGCTGAGGCACGGACAACGCGCTTGACGGAGCTACTGCAATGACTCGGCTTAAAAGGCGAGTATAAAATTTTGCAGAGTTCAGCCTAGATGAATCTAATAATAAAGCGCTGAGCGCTAAGCATGCCTACCAGGTGAGCATGAGAGACCTGACGGTCTGAGCGCACTCCTCTTTTGAGAAAGTGAGCGAGAGCCTGAAGGTTAACGTACGCTCGAGGTCTAAGCGTACTCTCGGTAGCTACCACGAAATCCATAACGTTGCTGCCTAAAACCAATTGGGTAGTCAGTCCGGGAGTGGACAGAAACCCAGAGTTGGTAGAAGGGTACCTACATGAGATATTAGTGTCAATCACACACACGTAATAAGGCAGTAGTGAGCAACATCGCAGGCATGGTACATGTATAGCAATTAAACTACCCAAGTACAAACATTCGTCACAAGTATATACATGTATAATCCTGATCACTCGGCCACATATAAACACAAGGGCATAGCCCAATACAAAAGACGTTTACACCCAAAATATAGATAAAATACAAGTTGACCCAATTAAGCGGGGAAACCCAAAATGAGACTAGGACACTCGCTTAATCTCTGAAAACGCTGTGAAATCTCGAAGTCCAAAAACGCGCGCACGCCACAATGTATATATATATTAATTTATTGAGAGAGAATGAGAGAGGAGAGAAAAAGAAAGAAAGAGAGAGAGAAATGTTGGAGAGAGAAAGAGAGATGTTGGAGAGAGAGATAGAGAATGAGAGAGGAGAGGGAGACAGCTAGGTGGGGGGAGAGAGGGTATGCTATAAAGGAGAGAGGGGTAAAAGAGGAAAGAAAGGAAAAAAAGAAGAAAAGAAAGAAGAAAGAAAGAAAGAAAGGAAGTGAAGAAAGAAGAGGAGAAAGTGACGGCGGCCACGCCAGTAGCTAGGAGGCGGCGCCGCCGCCAGAGATGGACGCCCGCGGCCTGGGCCCGAGGAGGAAGGAGGTGGGGGTTTGGGTTTTGTTGGTGTTGTTGTTGTTATTGTTGTTGATGTTGATGGTGAAGGTGATGGTGGTTGTCGGTGGTGATGGTTGTTGGTTGAAGATGGTGGTGTTGGAGAATTGAAGGACGAGGAGATGGTGGTGGGGGGTTGGAAGTGGAGGAGGAGGTGGATTGATGGTAAATTGAAGAAGGAGGAGGAAATGGTGGTAATGAGTTTTGGTGAAAATTGGAGAAGAGGAGATGGTGGTTGAAAAGAAAGGAGGTGGAGAAGAGGAGATGGGGGTTAGGGACGCTGGCGTCGGCCTAAGGAGGGCGACGCCAGCGCTGGTGGAGTTGCTGGATGTGGTGGTCAAGGGGAGGAGAAAGAAGAAGAGTTGGTGGGAGAGTGTAGGAGATGGGAAAATTGAGAAGAAAGAATGAAAGAAAAGAAAAGGAAAAGGAGAGGGGAGGAGTATGGAGGAATGCGGGGTGGTTGAGATGGCTATCAACAGAGTATGGGGGAGGAGTACGGGAGCAGGTGGGAAAGAAAGGGAAAAGAAAAAGAAAAATAAAAGAAGAAAATAATATTTATTAATGCAGGTAAAAATCGTCTGTTTGAGAAATGCTCCGAAAAATTTTTAAAAATAAAAAATATTATTTTAAAATGCTTGGTGAAATTGAATTCTAGAAATTCAATCTTCTTTTCAAATTAAAAATCTTGGACTCTTCCGGCGATACTGGTGAACATCAAAACCGGTCGAATTTCGACAAACTCAGAAAAATCTCAAAAATGTATTTAAATAGAAAATGAGATTTTAAGAAATAATGTGAAAGTCATTTATAAAAATTCAATTCCATTTGAAAACTTAAAATCCGGGAATCGGTCAGCGATACCGATCAACACTGGTTTTGAAGATTTGCAATTAAATTTAAAAAAATTTCAGAAAATCATAAAATTCTAAAATATTGAAAAGTGATATTTGAAACTGAAATCGGTTAAATCTGATTATTAGAAAGTTCAAATTGATCAATATACTGGGATCGGGTTCCCGGTTCAGACTCGAGTTGATTATGAAATCAGAAATCTGGATCGAAATACCAAATAATGATATAAATAATCATAAAATAAAATTAATACGAAGAAAAGTCGAAAGAATACGATCAGAAAATCAGAATACGTATCTGAGTATGTATTCCGGGAACGAGGTGTTACACTTATCATCCCATCAAACAACTTGATGCGAACTGTACCTATTCGTTCACTCTGATATGCGTGTCCATCTCCTAGTGACACCAAACCTCTATCTAGATTTTCAAAACTAGCAAACCACTCCCGCTTGGGATGAACATGATAGGTAGCACCCGTATCCAAAATACACTCAGATTCCTCTGAATAGCAAACAATAGGAGTGATAGAGCGAAAACAATGATTAGTATCATCATCCGCCTATGTAAAATTTGCCTTTGATTTTTGTCCCTTCTCCTTCTTAAGCCTTAGACAATCAGCCTTCCAATGTCATTCTTCCTACAAAAGAGAGAGTGAGAACAACTAATTTAACGAGGTTCGGTAACTTGCCTGCGTCCTGGGACAGAAGAGAGAATATATTATTTAAATAACTGAGTAACAAGGGTTATAAAAATGATCCGAAAGTCTAATTAAAAAAACTACGCATTAGGCTGTAGAACTCTAACAAACTAATCTTAAAACTCCCAATGCAATTCGCCTCTTTCAATAAGTTACAATCAATGGGATAATACCCCTCAATATATAGCTAGAGAATTCACGAAGAAAATAAAACCAAAAAAAACTCTGAAATAGATCCGAAATGAAGTCAGAATTCAAATAAGTAATCAGGCAGAACCAATGTGCATTCAACCGGGTGATTGACCGCTAGCTATGCAGGCTCAAATACTGTGCTCTGGCCAGTTGACCGCTAGTTGTGCAATGTTGAGAACTTCATTCTGGACGACCGACAGGCGGTTAATTGACTTCGCATGTCTCCTCTGTTGTGCATGTCGGTCGACCCCACACGCAACTTTCTCATTTTCCCATTTTGCCAATATTTAAGATGTGAATGAATCTTAAGATAAAATATATTATATCCTAAGCTCGTTCTAGTTCAAATAGATTACCAAGTATCTCTAGATCTCTGGGGGCGACAGCGCAGTTTTTCCAGCTAATTTACTTGAGTTGTTTGGATTGGCGGAAGGGGGTGGGAAGTGAGGAAGTAGGAGTAGGAATTTTTTTTCTTTTTAGAAAATAATAATTTGTGTTTCTTTTCCGGTTATTAGATGGTAGCTGGGAAGTGTAATTGAAAAAGGGTAATGTCTTTTTCGGTGTTTGATTTGTAATGTGGAAGTGAAAGTGGAAAGGTTGACCATAAGTTGACCGTAAAATCATATTAAAATAAAAATTAATTATGAAAAAAATTGGATTGTAATTAGTATGCAAGTAAGATTTATATGACCACAATGTTAATTGTTTTGAGATACAACTTATTACAAGTGAGATTTACATGACCAATTTCTTAACTGTAGCACATTTAAAGTGAGGAAATGGTTGTGTGAAAGAAAAAAGAGAAAAGAGAAAAAAAAAAGTTTTTTATTTTCTTTTTTCGATATTTGGATGGACAGTAGAAGTGGAAAACGACACTTCCTACTTCCTCACTTTCGCCTAGGCAAATTTGAATCCAAACAGCCCCTAAAAATCCTCCTTTTAAGAACTAGGTACAGTACCAAACTATTAAATTATTCAATGGCAAACCTTCTGTCCAAATTAGTGTGATAGATATTTAAAGATTAAACATATGTTGCTTGTAATAAAATAGTCATCCTTTTATTTCTTGTAGGTCTCATCCTATTTATTAGTGAAGCGAGGAGCTTGGTTACCGTGGAGTATTTCAAGTTTCAGGACAACAAGGGGAAGGGTATAGCAACAGCAAAGAAGACCAATTCTAACAGAATTCCAATGAACAAGGAGATTTTCAGCTCATTAATGTAATTCACTGTTCATCACAAAATGATATTTTTTTAAAAATAAAACTGAGAGACATAATTCTCCGCGTTTCATTAAAAAGAGATTAACGAAACATTCCTTTTTATCCAAACCATATATGAAGTAACACATACAAAGAAAAGGTGACAATTGCATCGCAAACAGATATTGGTTGTAACTAGGTGCATCTGCTTGCTATCTCATTTGTGTGATGGACATATGTATAATTTTCACTGATAATTAAATTCTAAGCTTGCATTTTATTTTTCTTAAAAGTTGTTAAAATATGTCTCGTGAATATCTTGACAATGTGCGATGTAACAGCAAAATATTTATGCTTTAATTTTGTACCTGCAAGTCTGCCACATTGGAACTATTTGCTGCTGTTTAATCTGGGGAACGGGATATTTCCACCCCAAAGAATGTTGAAGGCACGCACAAAATTATTACAAGTGTGTCACTATTTTTTTTTTTATAATTTTACTCTTAGGGCCTGTTTGGTTAAGGGTGAAAGTGAGAAAGTGAGGAAGTAGTAATAATTCCCTTTGAAACTTGAGAATTGATTAGTATGTTTTCCGGTGTTTGAATGTTGTTGGGAAGTGTGATTTGAAAATATTTTTTTCTTTTTCGATGTTTGGATGGTAATGTGAAAGTGGAAGTGAAAAAGTTGATCACAAAGTTGACCGTAAAATAATATTAAAATAAAAATTAATGAAGAAAAATAAAAAATAGACTGTAATTAGAATGCAAGTGAGATTTACATGGTCAAAAAATTAACTGTTTTGTGCTACAATTTATTACAAATGTGATTTACATGACCACAAAATTAACTGTAGCACTCTGGAAGTTAGGAAATGGTTGTGTAAAAGAGAAAAGATAAAAGGAAAAGATGTTTTCTTATTTTCCTTTTCTGGTGTTTGGATAAATAGGGAAGTGAGCAATTATACTTCCCTATTTCGTTACTTCCGCCCACTTCCTTGCAACCAAACAGCCCCTTAGTGAAAAGTCTAAAATGACTCTTTCTTCTTCCCCCTCCCCTCCCCGGCCTCCCCCTTGAAGGATTCGGGGCTCCATCCCAAAAGACTAGCCTGTTAGGTGGAGTTGCCCAAATCCTTATAAACCCAAGACCATCCCCACGTCTAGCCGATGTGGGACTATTTGTTCGACCCAAATCCTAACAATCCCCCCCTCGAACAAAGATTCTCCCTGCAAGCTCAACTATCTTCGCACCGGAAGATCAAATGCTCCATCGAGATCCAACTCTTCACTACGTGGGAGGACGGCACGCCTTATGTGAAGTACCAACTGCAGTCGGTCACTCCTCTACACCGCGTGGCAGCAGCCCGCACGCCCATTGCAAAGGAGCACCACTGCCAAATTTCTCGAGAGCCAAACATTAGCTTCACAGGGGCCTATGCGCCTTTTTGCGCCAGTGGGGTGGACAGGCCCATTGCGCCTTTGCGCCATTGGGGGATCTACATCGTCGAACATCACCCACACACATGACTAAGTTCGGAGCATGGCTCTGATACCAATTGAAGGACTCGGGGCTCCATCCCAAAAGACTAGCCTGTTAGGTGGAGTTGCCCAAATCCTTATAAACCCAAGACCATCCCCACGTCTAGCCGATGTGGGACTATTTGTTCGACCCAAATCCTAACAATTCCACTTGTTGTGCCAACGATAACAACCAAAAAAGGAATTCCTGAATCTCACAAGCACGAAGAACAAATTCCCAAAACAGCACAAATATCAACCAGAGAAAGAACACACTAACAACGATTTAACGAGGTTCGGCCTCAATGCCTACGTCCTCGGGGCAATGAAAGAGAGATTATATTGTCAAGGAAGTCGACAAGGATCGTCGAGGGATCGTCGAGGAAGTCGTCGACGAAAGACGAAGGAAGCAGCAGCAGCAAAATAGGTTAACAGTAGTAGCAGCAGGTGTTCGGTCGACTGGCCCGGTCGACCGCCCGCAGTAGCAGGAGCTCGGTCGACCGGCCCGGTCGACCGATGTGCACAACATGCACAAGGAGAAAGCTCGGTCGACCGCCCGGTCGACCGACTGAAAGTACCAAACTCTCTGTTGGGCGCCCGGTCGACCGACCGGTCGACCGGTGGAAGGGGTCGGTCGACCGACAAGCGGGTGCGGGCTGCGATTGCTGATTTAGAAACCTGTTTGTATAAATACGGGAATTCTAAGGTTTTGTTGTAAGTTAGAAAAACTGGAGCTCTCTTGAGATCAGAGGTGCTGCTAGTATTGTAATCGATCTTCCAAAGTAATATAATCTCTCTTTCATTGCCCCGAGGACGTACGCATTGAGGCCGAACCTCGTTAAATCGTTGTTCGTGTGTTCTTTCTCTGGTTGATATTTGTGCTGTTTTGAGAATTTGTTCTTCGTGCTTGTGAGATTCAGGGATTCCTCTTTTGGTTGTTGTCGTTGGCACAACAAGTGGTATCAGAGCTTCCCAGGTTCCGCTTGGGATTTTTCTGGAGATTCGGAGGCTTCGGGATCTGATTCGGTGGAGATCGTGTGTCGATCTCAGATCAGAGGTAGTCATGTTCGTGGAGTTGCCCAAATCCTTATAAACCCAAGACCATCCCCACGTCTAGCCGATGTGGGACTATTTGTTCGACCCAAATCCTAACAATCCCCCCTCGAACAAAGATTCTCCCTGCAAGCTCAACTATCTTCGCACCGGAAGATCAAATGCTCCATCGAGATCCAACTCTTCACTGCGTGGGAGGACGGCACGCCTTATGTGAAGTACCAACTGCAGTCGGTCACTCCTCTACACCGCGTGGCAGCAGCCGGCACGCCCATTTCAAAGGAGCACCACTGTCAAATTTCTCGAGAGCCAAACATTAGCTTCACAGGGGCCTATGCGCCTTTTTGCGCCAGTGGGGTGGACAGGCCCATTACGCCTTTGCGCCATTGGGGGGATCTACATCGTCGAACATGTTTTCCATTATGTTTGCAAAGGGGGAAAACTTACAAAAAAAAGGTTGAGGAGCTAAATTACAAGTATTCTTAAAAAGATTACAAGTAGATCTCCTCAGAGATTCTGGAGAAGTGTGCCGATAGGAGTCTGGTCAGCGCGCGACCACTTTGTCCCTTTGACGATGCGAGCGATGAGATTCCCTTCTCGCCTGGTTCGGGGAATCAGAGAATAGAAGGTTGGTAGAACCCTCTTGCTGCTTCTCAAAATCGCCTTCAATTAGGAATTCCTTCTCGCCTGGTTCTGGAGATTCCTTGAGAAGAAGGACGATGTTAGGGTATCAACACCCTGGATAGAGAAAGCAATTCTCTAAAAGGTCTCTGAATTCGAGAGCACACGGTGCGTTATGAAGAAGCCTCTGCTTGTGGAGTCCTCTAGTATATGTGCGTGGTCTCTCTCTCTCGATTGATCGATCCCTGTATCTCTATATATATCTCTCTCCTTGTACCCTGGCGGGCTATTTATAGGGAGAGCAAGGGTATAATCATCCCTTGAAGATATGGAAACAGATTGAATCAAATCTGTTTAAATCTAGAAAGTAGCCTTGCTGCGAGGCTAAGATAGCTTCTGCGGAGCTAGAATTGGCAGGTCGGTTGATCCTCTTGATATGTTTTGATCCTTTCCATATCGTTGGAAGATTTCCCCTGATCTTCTTACTCGTTTTAGAAGAGTCAAGAGATTGTGGCAATCAACTGTCAAATTTGATCTCTGATTTGATCTTAATTGGATTTGATCTGATTGGATCCGATCTCATCCGGAAATCTGATTGGTCAAAGGTTGACCGTGACAGATTCATAGCAGCGCTGCCCGCATTGAGCTCGTGGCGGAGCTAGAGGCAATTCTTGGCGAGGTCTGAAAAAGAGGCTTTTTGGCGAAGCTGTCAGTTGGCTTCTTGGCGAGGCTTTGGATGGCTTCGAGGCGAAGTCGAGTGATATTAGCCTCTCAAGTGAGGCTATCCCTTTGGGCTTATGCGATGCTAAGTGCTAGCACCTTAGACCTGCTGAGGTCTGTTTAGAAACAATCTGGGTTCACTGTCTGCTTGCTGGATCAGTGGAGTCCAAGTTGCTTCCTTGTCCCTTGGAGATGGGTGAAAACTGGTCTTCAGCTCGTCTGTCACTTGTCTTTTGTAATGTCAATAAGTTTAGACATTGTTCAGACCAATAAGAATCTTGTCTTTTTTAAGTGTCAACAAGACCCCCTTCAAAGTTTTCAAAAGTCTGCAATGGCTCAGACTTTGAAATACTTTGAACTGCTTTGATTGGTGGTGTGTGGAGTATGAACGTCGCCATGATGGTTGAGTTCAGCTTCGCTTTGAATCCTGCTTTGGGATGTAGATTCGCCGAGGAATCATGTAGACTCGCGTCTGGGTAGCTTCGCAGCTAGTAGCCCCGCATCTGGGCTTCTGAAGATATGTTCGCTTGGGAGGGCATGTCGCTTTTCCGAGATCAACTGCCGTGGGCTGGTTACGAGGAGGATTACTCCTTTCTTCGAGCTGATCGAGGGAGATATTCTCCGATTTGCACGTTTCTGAGGGAGTATATTCCCTTTCTTCAAGGCGCCATAAGTGCCTTTTATGAGGGAGACGTTTTTCTCCCCTTGCACGGTTCCAAGGGAAGCCGTCCCTGTTCTCAAGGCGCAATAAATGCCTTAAAGGCGCTCGTGCTTCCACGCTTTAGGCGGCAGCGCTCAGGCCATGGGGCCTATAAATAGGACACTTGAGGTCCTCTGAAGAGAAGTACTTTGCCTCTCTTCTCTTCTCTTGGTTTGAAAGAGATACTCAGATCTCTGAACTAGTGGGAATGCCCACTCTGGTCATTATCCGGCCAAGGACCGGTAAGTCTTGATCGTTCAACGACTTCACCGATTTTAGGGAATTCATCTCCCTTGATTTAGCTTTGGCAGCTGCTTCAGGGATTAGCTTCCCTTGTTCTCTATTTAACTGATCTGCAGAGAAGGATTTTGGCATAGCTTCCAAGTGAAGCTATCATTCTGACTTGATCACAGAAAGATCATTGCATGTTGAGTCCGCTGCGCAGGCAGAACTTGGGACTTGGTCTCTTCAATAGTTGAGCCAGTCTTGCCATATAGGTGGAGCTAAGACTGCATCCCACGGGGTCAGTCTGGCTAGCCATATAGGTGAGGCTTGGACTTGGCGTTTGTTGAGCCAGCCCATCAGTGCTGTGCAGGCGAGGCTTGTCCTCTGCTTTTACTGAAATTGGATTGCTTTGACCCAAAAAAATTCTGATTTGCAGTCTTTCCTGTGCTTAACTGCTAATCTGTTGTGATTTGCCTTGTAGTGGGCTATGCTCGCCAATCTTGTGACTTGATGGAAGGAACCATAAAATTGCCTTATGCTTCCCCGGTTGAAGCTTTACTTTTAAGCAGGAAGAACAATTCGGGGCAGCGGGTGCGTGTCCCAGAGGCTATTGGCGGCCTCTTATACGAGATGATTCGTTCTGAGGTGAGGCTGGTAGCCGCTTTGTCGGAGATGATCCGCTTCAAGATAGTAGGCGCTGCCTGTGGGTTTGCGGCATCATTGCCAACTTTCAACTTTGGTGGCCTTTGGGGGCGATCCACTTCGGGAAAGCGGACATCACACCCGTTAGATCACTGGTTCCACTGCCGATTCCCATTATACGTGATCTATCGTGTTGGCGGCGATAGGTTTCTATTGCCCAACAAAAATGGCCTGGCAAGGTCTGCCATTTTTTGTGGAGAATAATGACCGTGTCCTTGCGGCACCACTGATTACGGCCTTGTGCAGGAGGAAGGCCTCCTTTGTCCAGTCGGTTTGACTTAGAAGCGGATAAAACCACTTGTATGCTTTTTTGCACAAGTGACCCTATCGAGCAACTGGGTGTGTTGTATGAAACACAACCTTGATGTAATATCAATGTACTCTTCCTTTTAAATCAATGAAAGTTCATCTTCTAATCATCTGATCTTCGCTTGCTTTCCTTGAGGGTTTGGCCATAGCGGGGCTAAACCGTATGCGGAGTTGAGGACATAGTCCTTTCTTTGAGTGATCTTCGCGAGACTGGCATGTCAGCGCCTTTTAGAGGGCTAAGGTAAACCTTTCGGCGAAGTCCTTGAAGGATTGTGCGAAGCCCGCACTTTAACTTGTGGCGAAGTTAACCCTTAGCGGAATCGAAGCAGCGCTTCTCGGGAAGGCGCTTTGGGCGGCGTTTCGAATTAATTCGAAACGGCGGCATACGCCCTTTTCGAGGCTCGTTTTAGGCGCTGATTGGCCTATAAAAGCCCGATCGGGCTGAGCAGGAAAAGATCTCCCTTTTTTTTCAGAGAGATTTCTTGACTTTCCCTCTTCCTCTTCTTTCTTCATTCAGAGAACCTTGAGAACTCTTGCAGCTCTGCAATGGCGCCCAAAAGACGAGCGGGAAAGAAGTGGCGACTTCTGCAGCGGAGGGTCCTCCTCCTCCGGTCATCGAGCGACCAGTCACCGGTAAGGGATTTTCCTATCTGATTAGAGACTGTGGTTTCTCTCCTTTGGAGCCGACATTTGGCGATTAGGACGATTGAATATGATCCGTCCTCATTAGGGAACTTGTTTCCTTGAACCTCCTATTTTCCTTGCACAGGGGAATTAAGAACCGAACAGTTCTTCCTTAGGCTTCCGTACGAAGCCATTACTCGGGCCGTCTCCATCCTTTTGAGGAACAGGATATAGGTCTGTTCCTTCAGTCATGGCCACGAAGGGTGACTTTTGACCATGATGCCCTCTTGGTGACGTTAGCCCTTAGGTCTATACCACTTCCTGCTTTAAGCGAAGTTGGTACTTTGGACGCCTTCTGCAAAAATGCAGTTTTATCCGCTAGATCAAGCTTCATCGAAGCTATCGCCTTGCTGGCCTTGCTCGCTGAGCGAGGCTATGCCTTAGTGAATTTTTATGTCTTCGTATCCACTTGATTGTTGAACTAATAATAGTTCATTTCTGTCTTTGCAGTGCATTACGCTCCCGATCTCCTGAGCAGTCTGTTTGGGCTGACTAGTGGAGCAGATGGTAACCTCAGCCTGCAATTCCATGGACAGGCTTCTTTGTTCAGTGAGCGGAGCTCCCTTGTCCGGGATACACTCATCCAAGGCGGTCATCCGCAGACCACGCAGAGTATCTTGACCACGGCTCCTCTTGAGGATGTTGACCGTCGGACTTACAGGAAGCCCGACTTTATGTTCGGGGATGCCGCATCCGATCCCGATCGCCAGTTGCAGGCAGGCGAAGGACAATGGATCTTTCAACTGGATGGCGAGAAGTTTTACCTTCCGTCGACTAAGCGGCAATTTCCTCTATCTTCCTTTGTGAATGTGACTCAGGCTCGGAAGATGGCGTGGGGCGTAAGCCGAAGCGTCGAATCCGTCCATGTTGGGAGATTGACCTTTCAGTCCGGCTATTCAAGGCGGGTCCTCCCCTCAGCATAATGGGGCTATACCCTGGGAAGGTATCGCGGGAACTTCCAGTGGGAGAGAACCCGGCTGTGGCGCAGACCTTTGGCACTCAATTCTGCGCAGTTGACGGGAACTACCCTGCCACTGACTTCAGGGCTCCCGGTTGGGTTCATCCTCCTAAGACATGGTGGGCGGACTTGACCAACTATATCCTCGCTCACTTCGAGGAGGACTTAGAGGAGTTGAACCTCTATGAGGCCGTCAGGGCGACCTGCTACGGCATTGAGATGAAGGTGGCGTGCTTCTATGCCATCCTTGAGTTGTACTGCCCGGCTTCGGGGACCTTCTTCACCCCGGTTGGCGAGTTGGGCATGGCTTTGCATGAGATGTGGGAAATCTCTGCTCTGCCTTTCGGGTCTCTTCCATACGAAGAGTACTTTCCCTGTGAGGCGGAGTTGGCTATTCTGGAGAAACAGGAGCCTGCGCTGCTCGAGACTTATCGGGAGTTGATGTGCCACTTGCATATCTGTTCCAGCGTCCACGGTGGTGGCAAGGGTAGCTCAAAGAGCTTAAAGAGCTGGGGAAGTTACCTGTTCCCAGACATGAAGAATGCTCCTGAAGCAGCTCATCGCGGAGTTGCTGATGGCGATATAGTTGAAAGGATGGAGATGTGTCTCCAAAGGGATATCGTCGTAACAGAAGACGCTGGTCCCTATGAGAAGGGTGATACCCTTCGGAGCTTTCACCATCAGGCCCGTCGGCCATGTCTCGAAAGGCGCTGCTGGCCGGTTTCTTAACCGTCTGGTTAAAGAAGTGTGTTGTGCCTTCTTCCTCGGGTGACATCGTCCATCCGAATGTTCTGCTACCCGCCGTTCGCTTGGCCCATGGCCACCGTCTGGGTCTTCTCCCGGCCATGGTGTGCTGTATTCAAAGAGGCCTCCGCGCATTAACGGAGGCTTTCTGCAGGCCGCCGGCGACAAGACGTGGGAAGAGTGCTATTCTTCCTTGCGATGGACCCAATCTTAGGGTGGGTCTGCCGTACACCTACTTGATGGCGTGGTTCACCCTACACTGCCCTACTTTGATTGGAGCTGGGGAAGACCCTCCGCAGGGTGTTCGAACGGCGCTTCTCCGTCGATTCGAAGGTTGTTCTTGGATGAAAACCTACGTGGCCGAGGCCCGTAAGTTAGTGCGTCGTCATGACGCTTATAGCCTGTTCCGCTGTTTTCCTCGCATTCGGGGTGCAGGATACAACGAGGAATTCCGAGATGCGGAGTCAGGGCGGTCTCCCATGAGTCGAGGCGTTTTCGAGTGGCTGGTCAGCATCCGACCCTCGCACTTGCTGTACAGGAGTGGGGATACCTGCTACCTGGAACCCTACGTCCCGAGTCGATTTGCCCGCCAATTCGGGTACGACCAGCTGTATGTGGGCAACCCCAATTCGGACCTGGCTTTCATGGGGAGTCTTATTAATGGGGCCCGTGCATGGCGGTTCTTCACTGCGGATGGCACTGGGGCGTGGCTACGCACGCCGCTGCAGGATCCCGGCCTTTCGACGACCCTGTGCTTTTGCCAGTGGTACGCGGCTTCCAACTCCACACCTCTTGAATTTAACGCCAACAGTTCGGGTGTGAAGTTAATCTCTCAGCGACTGAGGCGGAAAGCCTCTGATAAGAGAGAAGGCAAACGGGTTCGTGTCCCCGGCTTGGAAGAATTCATCGCTGTGGATGACAGCGAGGCTTCTGATGCGGGGAGTCCTCGCTTTGAGATGGGGGCTGGAGCTGATACTCCTGCGGCTGGCTCTGGTGTGGTGGGGACGTCTTCCCACAACGTGCGGGAGGAGTGGAAGAAGAGGATTCTGACGTCCACTTCAAGAGAAAGCGGGCAGGTAGCGGATCTCGTAGGAAGTCATTGGCGAAGAAGCCCCGTCGCCAAGCTCCTACGATTGTCGTAGAGGGTTACCCCTCTACAGCGATTCCTCCTGCTGCCGCACTAGCAGCTGAACCGTTGGTTGCTGAACCGACTAGTGGTGAATTCGCTCCAGGTCTGGGTAAGGTTAACCTTGTTCATATAATACGCCTTTTTGTGCGTTCCCATTGACTTATCATCAATCTTTTTGATTGTAGGAGCTGAGGCAGCTGGAGAACAAGGGGAACATTATGATCCCCTATTCACTTATGGGGCTGCGGCCGGTTCCCCTGCTCACTCGGGAGAGTCTGGGAGTGGCGCGGCTGATGTTGGTCCTTCAGGCGTTGGGACTTCTAAAAGAAGTCCTGAGGCGTCGAGCTCTATCGGGTGGTCTACAGGATATTCGGCAAGCGAAAGCGAGCCGGTTGTTCATGCTGATTCAGGCAAAAATTTTCCGATGGAGCCTCTGGAGACTGGTGCGGCCGACGAGATGTTCGAGGCAACATCATCCTTTGGTATTGTCGTACCCTCTTGGCTTCTTCTGTATGTAGTGTCCCGACTAACTACAGTCTTATTACAGTGTTCGGCCTCAAGATGCATCAGCTTCAAGGGAGCCGGTAGATCCTCCTGAGGGATCGAGGGGTGACATGAGCACTTCGGCCACGGCGGATGCTGTTGTGTTGGACGCGCTGTATGGCGACCTTCCTTCTTATCAGCCTAAATTAGCTGAAAGACCAGGGGTTGAAGGGACGGCAGTCCCGGAGGTATCCTCACTCCCAATCACATCAACGAGTGAGGTGCGGACTGTTTTGCCGAGTGTGGCACTGAGGGTGATTGCAAACCCTACCTCTCCAAACCTGGTGGTTGAGCCTGCTGCTCAAGAGGTGGTTGCCAGTCCTACCTCCGCGGTGGCTGGCGTGCTGGTTTCGATGAGGACTCCGCTGAGATCGCCTTCGGCTAGTCCTGCTACTGTCAGTGTTCCCGCTGCTTCTTCTGCGACGGCGTCGACCAGGTTGGTGGACTATTCTGAGGTTGCCTCCCTGCCCGAAATGGCTGAGGCCGAGAATGATTACATAGGCGACCTGGTCGATAGCTTTTATAAAAGCTTGGAGCGAACCATCGTCCTAGTTTTGAAGGGCTCGCCTGTACCATTCTCAAAGCTGAAGGTGGTCCTCTCCCGTGACGTTGAGAGCATTCGGGACTTTGAGGGGTATCATCAGGCTGCTGCTTTAGAACTCCTGGTGGATGACCTTGAGAAGGCTGTAGAGGAGTGGCGCCATCTCTATCGCTCAGACCCGGCGTCCTTAGCTGACGAGCAGCTCGCTTGTCTTGTTGCCCGAAAGCACGAGGCCCGGCTTGCTGCTCAAGAGGCTGCTAAGGCCGTCTCTTCTGATTTGAAATCCTTGAAAACAAGGCAAGCGGAGGTTGGAAGTGCAATTGACGCTTCCACTAGTGCTCTTCTCGGCGCTGAGGATAAGATTGCGAAGGCTGAGGAAATGATCAGGAAAGCAAATCTCCTCTTATCCAAGGCCATACCGGTGCGTCTTGAGGAAACTGCGCGGCTCGAAGAGCTCAGAGCTCAGAGTGAGGAGTTGCGCGGCAGGAGTTGTCACAGAGGGCAACTTTGGCGGAAGTTGAAGCTCGTCTGGCCCAGGCGGTGGACTTTGATGAGGCTGAGCTGAGGTCACAAGCGCTTGCCCAGGCTGCTGATGACAGGAAGATGAGGCTGAATGCCCTCGGAGAGCGGCTCAGATCGTACATTGTACGCTTGTAGGTCGTTGTATACGTGCCTCCATGTGTCCCCTATCTTTTGGAATTAATGGAAATTCTTTCTTTTGTTTTGGCTTCTGTCGAATCTCCAATCTTGTTCTTGCTTGAGGACGTAATCTTTGAGACGTGGCTATCCGTCGGTTCAGAGGTCGCAATGACATAACCGATTAAGACGTCAGCAATCTTGAGGTTAGCCTTTGCAGGGCTGAAGGGGAGATACTTGCCTTTTGTAAATGTCAGCAAGCATCGGTGAGTCCTGTCTTTTGTAAGTGTCAACAGGCCCAAAGTTGAGACTTAGCTGTCTGCTGGTTCAGAGGTCGCAATGACATAACCGGTTGAGACGCTACTAAGCTCAATGGTAGATGAAACTTGGCTATCTGCCAGTTCAGAGGTCGCAATGACATAACTGGATGAGAAGCCACCAAGCTTCAGAAATTGGTGATACTCGTCTTTTGTAAATGTCAACGAGTATCAAGACCTGTCTTTTGTAAATGTCAACAGGGCTCGGAATTGAGACTTAGCTGTCTGCTGGTTCAGAGGTCGCAATGACATAACCGGATGAGACGCCACCAAGCTTCAAAAATTGGTGATACTCGTCTTTTGTAAATGTCAACGAGTATCGAGACCTGTCTTTTGTAAATGTCAACAGGGCTCGGAATTGAGACTTGTCTTTTGTAAATGTCAACAAGCTCAAAATAGATGATACCCGTCTTTTGTAAATGTCAACGAGTATCGAGACCTGTCTTTTGTAAATGTCAACAGGGCTCGGAATTGAGACTTGTCTTTTGTAAATGTCAACAAGCTCAAAATAGATGATACCCGTCTTTTGTAAATGTCAACGAGTATCGAGACCTGTCTTTTGTAAATGTCAACAGGGCTCGGAATTGAGACTTGTCTTTTGTAAATGTCAACAAGCTCAAAATAGATGATACCCGTCTTTTGTAAATGTCAACGAGTATCGAGACCTGTCTTTTGTAAATGTCAACAGGGCTCGGAATTGAGACTTAGCTGTCTGCTGGTTCAGAGGTCGCAATGACATAACCGGATGAGACGCCATCAAGCTCAAAAATTGGTGAAACTTGGCTATCTGCCAGTTCAGAGGTCACAATGACATAACTGGTTAAGAAGCCACCAAGCTTCAGAGAAGGTGATACTTGTCTTTTGTAAATGTCAACGAGTATCGGGATTGAGACTTATCTTTTGTAAATGTCAACAAGCTCAAAATTGAGACTTAGCTGTTTGTTGGTTCAGAGGTCGCAATGACATAACGGATGAGACGCCACCAAGCTCAAGGTTGCAATGGAGTTTGGGAAAAGTCTCGTTTTCACGGGAAGAAACGAGGGAATCACTGTCATAGGTTTAGTGTTAACGTAACAGCAAAATGTATTTGTGGTCTTACCATTCTATGGATGAGAATTGGTAAGTGACTTTGGAGGTCTCGTTCTCACGAGGAGAAATGAGGGGACTGCTGTCATAGGTTTAATGTTAACATAACAGCGGGATATATGTGGCCTTACCATCCTATGGATGAGAATTGGTAAGTGATTTTGGAGAGGGAATCAAATGGGAACTGGTCCCTTAGGATTTTTAGCAAATCCCCAGCTGTCAACGGGTTTGATATGCCTTTACCAACTACCGTTTGAATTGGGCTAGCCATGCTATTCCCCTCAGCATGATGAGTTGTCGAGGACTTATGTTGGGCTTATAGGCCAACATTTTCCTCTATCCTAAACCGTTAAAGGATATTGGATTATTAGGTTAATGTCTGCATAACCTTGATTCCCCTTTAGGATAACCGGTGCGCGGCCAGGTTCCTGTTGGTTTTCGGCTGTATGATCTCACTCGGAGGAAGAGAAAGGCTCTCTTTGTGTGTGCTTTGGACACGGAGATCTTGATCAGAGGTGTAGTGTTAACTTGATCAAGAGAAGGATCCTTGATTAAGGATAATATTTCTTTAAGAACTTGCCATTGATCGGCATCATGAGTAGGTCGCCCTCTGCAGTCGTGAGGCGGTATGCCCCATTTGAATAGACTGTTTCTATTACAAACGGTCCTTCCCATTTAGGCTGAAATTTGCCTTTGGTCTTGTGCGTCATAATCATCGGTCGTCTGACGGCTAAGACCAGGTCTCCTTTCTGGAAGACTCTCTGTTTGACCTTCTTATTGAAGGCTTTTGAGATTCGAGCTTGATATAGCTCGATATGCTGCTGAGCTTGTAGTCGCTTCTCGTCCAGGGCTTCGAGCTCTTGAAGGCGCAATCGATCATTGTCTTCTAATGTGCACTTAGTGGTCAGAGCCACTCGCAATGATGGCATCTGGATTTCCAACGGGATGACTGCTTCGTACCCATATACCAGAGAAAAAGGCGTATTGCCTGTCGGTGTCCGAACCGTGGTTCGGTAGGCCCAAAGACATTCACCGAGCTTTTCGTCCCAATCTTGCTTATTCGAGGAGACGAATTTCTTGAGCAACTTGATGATTGTTTTGTTGAATGCTTCCGCCAAGCCATTGGCAGCAGGATTATAGGCAGTTGAAGCCACATTCTGAATTCGGTATTTATCGCAGAACCGATAGAATACTTGGCTTATGAATTGGGGACCGTTGTCGTGGATGATCTGCCTAGGGACACCAAATCGATGGATGACGTGGTGCTTGATAAAGTGAACCACATTGGAGGTTTTGACTTCAACCAGTGGTGTAGCCTCCGCCCATTTTGAAAAGTAGTCGGTTATTGCTAGGATAAACCGGTGACCTTTTGTCGAAGAAGGGCTGATTGGCCCTACGACGTCTATTCCCCATGCTTCAAATGGCCATGAAGCAGCAGTCGGGTGGAGCAACTCCGAGGGCTGGTGTATGAAGTCTGCATGAATCTGACATGCTTTACACCTTCGTGCATATTGGATGGCGTCGGCTATCATAGTTGGTCAATAATATCCTAGCCTATGCAACCTATCTTTAAGCTTTGGATCTGGCTGATGAGCTCCACAAGTGCCGTCGTACGCTTCTTTAAGCGCTTCCTGTGCCTCTGAATGAGAAAGGCAACGGAGGAGGACACCGTCATATGAACGACGGTAAAGTGTCTTCAGAGTCGGATCGTAGTAGAAACGGAGAGACCTTCGTCTGATAGATGCCGCTTCTTTAGGATTGTCTGGAAGCAGACCGTGCAAAGCGTAGTCGATGAGAGGAAAGCGCCAGTCTCTTGGTTCAAGATCCGTGGAGACATTATAGACTTCTCGAGTTCTTAGCATGTGCTTGAAGCATACAAGATGTCGAGTTGCGACTGTGAGGTGATACTCGGTGTCGGCTGGCAAGGCTAGCGTTGTTGCTAACGCAGCAAGAGCGTCTGCCTTGGTATTTTGAGATCGAGACACATGCCCGATGTAGAAACCTTCAAATAGGTTAGCCAATTCGATGGCTGTATGGTAATAGGGCACCAAGTCCTCATGGCGGACCTCGTATTCGCCTTTAACCTGATCGATGATCAGTTTTGAATCGCCATAAGCTTCGAGGTAGCGTACCCCCATTCCATGGGCGAGCTGAAGACCAATGAGCAGAGCATTATATTCTGCTACATTGTTGGAGCACGATTCTGTCAGAGAAAATGCTCTGGGCAGGACATGATTCTGTGGGGAGATAAACACAAACCCCCACTCCGGCAATAATCTTGCCTTTAGGGCCCATTCGCGATGCTCCATCAAAGAACATCTGCCATACTTCCTCTTCTGAGGTTGCATTAGACTCGAAGACCTCATCAGGGATGTCTTCGTGAAGTTTTGAATGCTCCGGAACTGGATGAGCAGTCAAGAACTCTGCAAGGGCTTGGCCTTTAACCGCCTTCTGAGGCGTGAAGATCATGTCGTACTGAGACAATAAAGTGCCCACTTAGCCAATCTTGAATTCAATGATCCTGGCTTCGTCATAAGAAGACGCAATGGATTTACTCTGGAGATGACATGTATGGTCTGGCCGACCAAATAATGTCGTGTCTTCTGGACAGCGAAGACGAGAGCTAAACACTCTTTCTCGATAGGGTTGTAGCGAGATTCCGCTCCTATGAGAGTTTTGCTCAGATAATAAATGGCCTGCTCGTGGCCATTGTCGTCCTTTTGAGCGAGGAGGGCACCGAGGGAGTAGTCCATAGCCTTTACATAAAGCAGGAATGATTAGGGATCTCAGGCATGCATGTCAGAAAGGATTCTGAATTGGCTAGCGCATCCCTGAGTGCTTCTCTTATCTCTTTCGAGAGGCGAAGGAGCTCGTGTATAGTGATACGAGCTGGGATATTGGCCAGCTGAGCCAATATGTCAAACCGAAAGGGCGTATCAAACCCTTGGCCTGGTGGTTTCTTCAACACATGGTCGAATCGTACCTCCTTAGGCTTTTCTTTCCCTTTGGCTGGGATTGGAGTGGATGCTGGTACTTGTACTGACGTCGTTTGCTGTTGTATCTCGTCAGTAGACTTTTCATACTGCCTCAAGTATGATTTTCCGGATCGGGTGCCCGTTTGTTGAGGCGTATCAGCTTGCGCTGCGCAAGCAAGCTTTTCTCCTTCTGAATCACTGAGGGAAGCCGATGTAAGATTGCCGTCGTCTGGCAGGATGGAGATGACATTGCAAGACTTGCCCTTTGAATCGTGCTGCTTTGGATCCCGCTGTACGTCTTGGACGAGGTCTGGATGTATCCACATGACTTCCCCTGTCTCCAATGTTAAGGGAACAAGACCCTTATTATGTTGAGCTATAGCTGGAGGATGCTTGACTTCCAACCGTGGCGCAGGGGCTGCATAAGTCCCATCAGGAACTGTGATCTTCGGGGCTTTGCCGAACTCAAGAGTCACCATATTGGCAGTGACTTTCTTCTGCTCCGTCTTCAGTGTCAGGACTCCAGCATCGACCAAGGCTTGAATTCTATCCTTGAGGACATAGCACTTGTCAGTAGGATGGTGGATCATCCTGTGGTAGAGGCAGTATTTAGGGTCGTTTGTACGCCCTATCTCATTGGGACGCCGAGCATCTGGCAGCTTCATTTTGTTCCCTTTGTGGAGCAGATGGAATATGGTGACCACCTGATCGTCTTTGAACGAGTACTGCTTTGGAGGGAACTTAGGCTCCTGATTGTTGAAGCCGCTCTTCTTGGCCTTTGACTGCACATCTCCGGATAGTTCCACAGACATAGTCTCTTTGCCTTTAGCTTGAGAGGATTGCGGTAGGTCGCCACGCCCTTTGTTGTTCATCCCCACTTGCCTCTAGGGGCGGATGGTTCGAACTTTTTAGCCGACTTCTCGGCTATCTCAGCTTGTTCGACCAATTCTTTCTAAGTGTGGGCTTTGACAGCCCCCATGCGAACTTCTACTTGGTCTAGGAAGTTGTGTCTGCATGTCTGCAAGAGCATGGGTAATGGCATCCCTGCTGGGCACATCAAGGATAAGTTTCTGAACCGTTCAATGTAGTCACGGACAGATTCGCCCTTCCTCTGCACAGTGGAGAGGAGTTTGTCCATGGTCACTTCGGTATTGTTCTCATAGAAACGAGAGAGGAACCGAGTTTCTAGGTCGATCCAGGAGTTGATAGAGCCCGGGGGAAGACTGCGAAACCAGTCAAATGCCACCCCCTTTAAGGTGCCAATGAACAGCCTAGCCATGACGGCGTCATTGCTTATAACATTACCAGTCTGAGACCGGAAATAGTAGATGTGTTGATTTGGCGAGCTCTTTCCATCATAGGTATGCAGCATTGGCGGTTTGAACTTCGGTGAATATGGCACCGAATCCCACTCCAGCGGATAAGGACGGACTGCCCCTACCTTCTTTAATTCATCCCTCTGAGTTAGGGATGCGATTTGAGCTTGGAGGCCCTTAAGGACTTCGGTGTCTAAGGAAGAACCCTCCTTGGATTTCTCCGGCTTTGGTTGCTCATTGCTGAAGTGTTCCTCCTCATCGTGATTGCTCCCGGCATCATTATTATTCCGGTTATTGAGGAGTCGAGCGAGCATCTGCTGAATATTGTCCAGGGCCTCTTGCTGAGTTCTGGAAGTTTGCTCCTGAGCTTCCAGGCGCCGACGAAGATCGTCGTTGACGTTATCAGCCATATTGACTGATGCTCTGTCTGTTCGCACCGAACTGACTGTCGCCGAAGAGGCGTACCCACTATCTTCATCTTCTTCGTCTGATGATTGGAGTGATCTCCTGGGCTCTGGCGGGGCTAGGGCCGTCGAGGAAGAAGGCTGTTCATAAGTGTGGGGTATCGCCACCCTGGATCTGGTGTTTCAGAAAATACCTCCTCATGAACCAAGACTTCGCCTAAGCCTGGGCTGTAGTCTGGATCTGGGACTCTTGTCCTCTTCCGGTCATGTTGACGGATGCGAGGGTAGATCTCGCGAGATGCTCCTTTTGCGATGTTTCACCGGGACTTGTACCGATAGTCGATCGAAAGTTGACCGTCGTCTTGGAGGCGTGGTGGAAGTTGGTCCCAGCCGGCAATGGACCGAGTGGAGTGTCACCAGCTGACATCCCACTTGTTGACAATAGGGGGAGAGGTTTGTCTATCTGTCAACAATTTCCTCAAATCGAACCCGGTTGGGTCCCTGCAATCGAGCGCGAAGGCTCTTTTGGGTCGCACATAGGGCGATGTCCTGCTTCTTTTATCCCTGTAGATGGGATTAGCACTGAATAGTGCTTTGGTTCTAGCTTCGCCATTAGACGCGAACTTAGTGCTTGACGCACTGGAAAGCGGAGCACGCTGCGGTGCTTTACCCGCTATGCTGCTGCGAAGGCAATTAGCCTTAGATGGTACTTTGGCTTCGGCTTTGCGGTCATGAACCCTGCGCGTACTCTGTAGTACAGTAGCTTCGCTCATGAAAACGAGGCCGGCGCGAGGCATCTCTGCTCTTGAATTGGACGACGGTATGATTGCCGTCGTAACTTTATGATTGGAGCAGACAGGCATCTTGCCTTTCTCTTCGCGGGAGAGGCGCGGTTTAGGCGTTGCTACGCCTGAAGCTTCGGCTGAAGACTTCTGTTTAGGCTTCCATACCCGCCTTGGCAGAGGAGACTTAGGTTCGCAAAGAACCTGATTAGCCACAGACGAGGCTGAGGGGTGTCGGCAGAATTCTGCTTCCGGTTTCTGATTTGAAACCTTGGCCGTGGAACCCTTCCTATGCTTCCGTGCTCGAAGCATTGGGCTACCCCCAGAGAGGACTTCTTCAAATCTTGCTTGATCGAATCCGAACCACCAAGTTCTCGCAAGTAAAAGAATCAGACTGCGGACATGCTCCCTTGTTGCGCCAGAAGACCGCAGCAGGTTCGCAGAGAACCTTTTCAGTCTCCGCAGAGACTTTCCTTGAAGATTTAGCCAGAGAAGCTCTGGCTTCACCGGCTTTTCTGAATTCAGAGTTAGACCCGAAGGTCTGTTCGTCGCATTGCGACACTTGATTCTCGACAGTGGAGAATTTCTTCCCCAGCGGAGTCGCCATCTTGTTTTCCATTATGTTTGCAAAGGGGGAAAACTTACAAAAAAAAGGGTTGAGGAGCTAAATTACAAGTATTCTTAAAAAGATTACAAGTAGATCTCCTCAGAGATTCTGGAGAAGTGTGCCGATAGGAGTCTGGTCAGCGCGCGACCACTTTGTCCCTTTGACGATGCGAGCGATGAGATTCCCTTCTCGCCTGGTTCGGGGAATCAGAGAATAGAAGGTTGGTAGAACCCTCTTGCTGCTTCTCAAAATCGCCTTCAATTAGGAATTCCTTCTCGCCTGGTTCCGGAGATTCCTTGAGAAGAAGGGCGATGTTAGGGTATCAACACCCTGGATAGAGAAAGCAATTCTCTAAAAGGTCTTTGAATTCGAGAGCGCACGGTGCGTTATGAAGAAGCCTCTGCTTGTGGAGTCCTCTAGTATATGTGCGTGGTCTCTCTCTCTCGATTGATCGATCCCTGTATCTCTATATATCTCTCTCCTTGTACCCCTAGCGGGCTATTTATAGGGAGAGCAAGGGTATAATCGTCCCTTGAAGATATGAAAACAGATTGAATCAAATCTATTTAAATCTGAAAAGTAGCCTTGCTGCGAGGCTAAGATAGCTTCTGCGGAGCTAGAATTGGCAGGTCGGTTGATCCTCTTGATCTGTTTTGATCCTTTCCATATCGTTGGAAGATTTCCCCTGATCTTCTTACTCGTTTTAGAAGAGTCAAGAGATTGTGGCAATCAACTGCCAAATTTGATCTCTGATTTGATCTTAATTGGATTGATCTGATTGGATCCGATCTCATCCGGAAATCTGATTGGTCAAAGGTTGACCGTGACAGATTCATAGCAGCGCTGCCAGCATTGAGCTCGTGGCGGAGCTAGAGGCAATTCTTGGCGAAGTCCGAAAAAGAGGCTTTTGGCGAAGCTGTCAGTTGGCTTCTTGGCGAGGCTTTGGATGGCTTCGAGGCGAAGTCGAGTGATATTAGCCTCTCAAGCGAGGCTATCCCTTTGGGCTCATGCGATGCTAAGTGCTAGCACCTTAGACCTGCTGAGGTCTGTTTAGAAACAATCCGGGTTCACTGTCTGCTTGCTGGATCAGTGGAGTCCAAGTTGCTTCCTTGTCCCTTAGAGATGGGTGAAAACTGGTCTTCAGCTCGTCTGTCACTTGTCTTTTGTAAATGTCAACAAGTTTAGACATTGTTCAGACCAATAAGAATCGTGTCTTTTTTAAGTGTCAACAGAACATCACCCACACACATGACTAAGTTCGGAGCATGGCTCTGATACCAATTGAAGGACTCGGGGCTCCATCCCAAAAGACTAGCCTGTTAGGTGGAGTTGCCCAAATCCTTATAAACCAAGACCATCCCCACGTCTAGCCGATGTGGGACTATTTGTTCGACCCAAATCCTAACAATTCCACTTGTTGTGCCAACGATAACAACCAAAAAAGGAATTCCTGAATCTCACAAGCACGAAGAACAAATTCCCAAAACAGCACAAATATCAACCAGAGAAAGAACACACTAACAACGATTTAACGAGGTTCGGCCTCAATGCCTACGTCCTCGGGGCAATGAAAGAGAGATTATATTGTCAAGGAAGTCGACAAGGATCGTCGAGGGATCGTCGAGGAAGTCGTCGACGAAAGACGCAGGAAGCAGCAGCAGCAAAATAGGTTAACAGTAGTAGCAGCAGGTGTTCGGTCGACTGGCCCGGTCGACCGCCCGCAGTAGAAGGAGCTCGGTCGACCGGCCCGGTCGACTGATGTGCACAACATGCACAAGGAGGAAGCTCGGTCGACCGCCCGGTCGACCGACTGAAAGTACCCAACTCTCTGTCGACCGACCGGTCGACCGGTGGAAGGGGTCGGTCGACCGACAAGCGGGTGCGGGCTGCGATTGCTGATTTAGAAACCTGTTTGTATAAATACGGGAATTCTAAGGTTTTGTTGTAAGTTGGAAAAACTGGAGCTCTCTTGAGATCAGAGGTGCTGCTAGTATTGTAATCGATCTTTCAAAGTAATAAATCTCTCTTTCATTGCCCCGAGGACGTAGGCATTGAGGCCGAACCTCGTTAAATCGTTGTTCGTGTGTTCTTTCTCTGGTTGATATTTGTGCTGTTTTGAGAATTTGTTCTTCGTGCTTGTGAGATTCAGGGATTCCTCTTTTGGTTGTTGTCGTTGGCACAACAAGTGGTATCAGAGCTTCCCAGGTTCCGCTTGGGATTTTTCTGGAGATTCGGAGGCTTCGGGATCTGATTCGGTGGAGATCGTGTGTCGATCTCAGATCAGAGGTAGTCATGTTCGTGGGATCGTGTGTCGATCTCAGAAGGACGCAAGGAGTGCTCAAGAAATCTTTGGTGGAGTAGATCTGGTGAGAAACTCAATCTAGGGTTTCAAGGGAAAGGTAAAAATCTAATTTTTATCGAAGTAGTGATCTATTTCCAGTTGGTTATTTTTCCGCATAGATAGAGGATCAAGTAATCTAGATGGCAGAAGAAATTGCTTTGGTTAAGACCATGAATCCTCATCCGAGGATTGACGTGGTGAAGTTTAATGGCACAAATAATTTCGGGATGTGGAGATGTGAGGTTATGGATGCCCTGAATGCATCGAACCTCGAGGATACTCTACTTTTGGAGAAAAAGAGAAACACGACCACTGATGAAGAGTGGGCAAAGATGAACAGGCTGCGTGTGGGTTGATTCGTTCATGTTTAACGCAAGACATTAAATATCTTGCGCAACATGAGACGTCGGCGAAGCATTTGTGGGAAACCCTTGAGAAGAAATATCTGATCAAGAGTGTCGAGTAAAGATTGCAGCTTAAGAGTAAGCTGTACCGGTTTTAGATGAAGAAGGGGAGCACAGTGAATGAGCACATCAACCGATACACGAAGCTTTTTACAGATTTGGTGAATGTGGATGTCATGGTAGATGAGGAAGATAAGGCGATCATCTTTCTGAACTCACTCCCGGAGGAGGAGTATGAGACATTCACTTTGACCTTTATCAACAGTAGGCAGACTCTGGACTACCATGAGGTGTCGTCTGCACTGACAAGTTATGAGACGAGGAGAAAGGAGAGACATCCTTCTCAGTCAAGCTCATCGGCGGAGGCACTGGAAGTAAGAGGCAGGGGTTCATCTAGGAAGGGCAGTGAAGAAAGAGGAAGATCAAAGTCCAGATCGGGCTATAGGGATCTGAGGAAAAACCAGTGTGCCTTCTGTAGAGAAATAGGACACTGGAAAATGGACTGTCCGAAGTTCAAAGGGAAGAAGAAGGAGTCGAAGGCTGAAGCAAATCTTGCAAAGGTGACGAATACTCAGAGGAGTAGTTCACAAGCAGATGGATCAGATTCGGACTCGTCAGGTTTCTCGTTTTCAGTCATTACTCCCATCGTTGGTCACTCATGGGAAGATGAGTGGATTTTGGATACAGGAACAACATACCATGTGTGCCCTAATCGGGGTTAGTTTTCTAGCTTTGAGAAGCTGGAGGGGTGTTCGGTCGTTATGGGCGATGATCACCCATGTAGCATGGAGGGTGTAGGTACAATCCGAATCAGGATGTTTGATGGGATGGTAAGGGAGCTGAAGGGAGTGAGGTATATACCTCAGTTGAAGAGAAATCTCATCTCCATTGGAGCTTTGGAAGCATCGGGCATGGTGATATCTGTTCGAGATGGCGATCTCAGGATGATCAGAGGCTCGATGGTGGTGATGAAGGGCGTCCGCCGAGACAATCTCTACTACTTGAAGGGTAGTACGGTGACAGGTCAGGTGGAGACTTCCAGTTCCTCAGATGATGGTGGCCCGGAGGTCTGGCAGGGAAAGGTCGGACAGGAAGGAGAAAAATCTTTGCGAGCTCCTGCAAAGATGGAATTACTGGAAGGTGCTGCTACCTGCAAGTTGAAAGGTGAACACAGCGTTCTGGACAAGAAGAAGGTGAGATTAAGCACCAGTACTCACCGCATTGAAGGTTTTCTTGATTGTGTTCACGTGTGCATTTGGGGACCTGCTAAGACGGCATCGCTTGGAGGTCACAGATACTTTATCTCGTTCGTTGATAGGGTATCTAGGCATTGTTGGATATATCCAATGAGACAAAGTAGTGAAGCCCTAGATATATTGGTGAAGTGGAAAGGAAGAATGGAGAGGCAGATAGGAAGGAAGATAAAGGAGCTGAAGATTGGTAATGTTGGAAAGGACATGTACCAATTCCTATGATTTGGCCAGAACACCGGAATTGTTACACACTTCACAACAGGTACAGATGGGTTGGCTAAAGAAGTAATCCGTTCCTTACTAGAGGAGGTTCAGAGGTTGTTGTCTAATGCAGGATTGGACAAGTCGTTTTGGGCAGAGGCGACTGTGTATGCTAGTCATCTCATGAATAAATCGACTGCGATAGGAGGTAAAGCTCCATTGGAAAGTTGTCTGGGGAAGCTGCTGATTGGTAGTGAAAAATGCATATTTGTCATCACATTTACTTTCACATTTTCATATTTATTCATATAATAATGCACTATTACTAATATTTTGTTATTTAATGTGTGCAGGCCTTGAGTGTTTAATTAAATAAAGAATAAAAGCTTAATGAAGCCCAAAAGCCCATGTCCAAGCCCAAGTGCAAAAGTGCAATTACCAAATGTCAAAAGTGCAAATACAGAGTGTAAATATTGCAAATACTACAAAGAGGGAAAGGATAGAATTCTATTCAACCCTAAATGCTTGGTGGATGAGGATAAATAAGAGTGCAAGGATGAGATTCGTTTTTGAAGGGATTTGGATTTAGGGTAACTTAATTTCTAAGTTATCCCGAAAATTGATTGGTAGTCAAAAGTGCATTTTTATCATAACATTTACCATCACATTTTCATATTTATTCATTTAATTCTGCACAATTATTAATATTTTATTATTTATTGTGTGCAGGCCTCGAATTATTATTTTAATAATAAATAAAGCTTAATGAAGCCCAAAAGCCCATATTTGAAGCCTAGGTGTAAAAGTGCAAATATCAATTGTCAAAGTGCAAATTATGCAAGGGCTAAAGTTGCAATTATTAAAGATGAGGGAAGGATAGAATTCTACCCAACCCTAAACTCTTGCAGGATGAGCATAAGAGCCAAAGATAAGAAGGAAAGTCGTGATAAAAGATTTGGGATAATTGAGATCAAGGTAACTTGATTATCAAGTTATCTCGAAATCCCAAGATGAAGAGCCAGGATCGAACTTCCAGAAACAAACGCCCAGATGGACGGATCAGGAGAGGCCACGCGCCAAAGCGCGTGGCCAGCAGAGCCAGTATAGCCGCAGAAATGCGACAAGGACCAGGTTTCCGCGGCAGTTTGATCTCATCTGGCTACCAGATTTCGTGGGCTACTTTATCCGGGACTCTTCGCCCCTCTGCACCTATAAATACCCCCTGCAGTGCAACGTACAGAGCGTCCAGCGAGCCAGAGGGCCAAATCTAGGGTTTCTTCTTTAGGTTTCTTTTCTTTTGTAAATTTTATTTTATGTAAGTGAGGGAGATGGCTATGTTGAGGGTGACACCGATGTATGCTTCTCTTCTCTTCCATTGTATCAAGTAATAAAGGTAACTTTTATTTTATTTTTATGTCATTGCTTTACTTTTTGTTTTCTTTTCTACTTTATTTCTGTTGATCTTTGATGAGCATGCAAGTGATTTCCGAACCACAAGTATAACAAGTCTTGGTGGTGCCAACGATACTTCATGGTGATGTTCTCCTCCTCAAGGTACGTATCAATTCATACTTGTCAAGGCTTGATGATATAATGCGAACAGGGGACTGAGATTGATCCTATGGTTTATGCGTTCATGCCTCCAAAACAAGGTAGAAAGTGTTAGGTTTTCACATATTTTCTCAACCATACTAAGGTTAGTGCTTTTTCCTTTTCTTTTCTTTTATTTTATTTTTGTAGATTAAATCACAACACTTTTCCCAATTCTTTCTTTTCCGACTCATTGTAAAATACCGCTTTCTTTCTAAACTAACCTTAACAAATATTTTCTTATTTTACTTTAATAACTAAAAAAAGAATAATTTTTAGAGATAACTTACAAACTCTTCTATCGCTAGTCCCTCCCTGAGGATCACGACCCGCATATCCTTACTACAGCGGATTCGAATTGAACACTTGCACACCTTTAATTCTTAATCTAATATTTCATATTTTGTGTGCAGGTAAAATTCTCAATCAAAAATCCAAAATAAAGAGTCGAGATATTAGATCCAGATGGATATGCCCAGGTGGACGGACCAGATGAAGCCACGCGCGAAAGCTCGCGGCCAGGGATAAGGCATTGGCCGCTTAAACGCGACCAGAGCCGCGTTTCCGCGGCAAAATGGATGAGGATGACTACTTGTTTTCGTGCAGAGTTTCGACTGGACTCTACTTCCTTCTGAGGCTATAAATACCCCTGCAGACGCAACACAGAGGGCATTCAGAGAAGATTAGGGTTTTTCTTTAGCTTTTCCTTAAATTTCTGCAAGTTGTAATTTTGTTTTAAAGGCATTGTGGAGAAGAAGGAGATTGTATTTGGAGACATACTTTCGAATAAAGGTTACCTCTTTTGCATATTTTATTCTTGTTAATTTTATTTCTTTTCTCTGTGATCGATTGTGTGGTTTTAATCTGTGATCTCTTGTTTTGTTTTTCCTTCTTTGACAATTCTTCTCATTAAGAAAGAAAAAAATAATAATAATAAATGATGTCTAACTAATTCCTTGTGTGGTTTGCTGATCTCTTAAGCAACCCTAGGGCAAGTTAGGATTTGAATCGATTGATGACCAGTTTTTAGAAACCCTAGGTCTAAGATTATTTTTCTTGAAGATTAAACTGATAATTAGATTTCTTAATCTAGGCTTCACACTTAAACAACTTCTCATGACTTCATACTTAAGAACTAGGACAGCATAAATTTAAGATTAATCTTTTCTTAAGCTGTACTTAGATGTTAGGATGAAACCTTGTTTAGTTTTTGATAATGCAACTTAGTTAAATTCTAGTATCATCTTTTCTTGCTTGAATCCTTCTTAATAAACCTAAGGTAAATTATATATATCTCAAGATGAAATTCAACATCTAAGACTTGCATGGTGGGTTGTGGTAGTAGATCAGTAAAACCATACTTCTTTACTCATATACACTTCAAATCTAATCCCTCCTTTGTTTTATTTGAAGCATACAGAGAAATCGGCCGAAAAGCTTGCATCGCATCCTTCCCTGAGGATCACGACCCGCTTTGGCCCTTGCTACAGCGGATAGCATTGAGACTAAGAACTCTACAACTCAATCTTTTTATTTACAAATTCTTAAAACTCAATTAAAATTTTGGCGCCGTTGCCGGGGAAGGAACGGCACGATTTTCTCAAACTAATTATTTTTTATTCTTTCTGTTTGCAGATACAGAGAGCAGGAAAACTAAGCAGCAGCAAGGACACATAGCAACTCTGAGCCTCTGCCCTCGAAGGCAGAGCATCCGAGCCTACTTCAGAGCAGCGGGTCCGCGGCAAAAGCCGCGTTTCCGCAGCCTGAGTAGTTCACTACTCATATATTTTTCTGCAGGTTGCTAAACATTGCTAATACTGCTTACTGCTGTGATATATTTTCTCTATGATCATTCTGCAACTGCTAATAATAACATTAACCGATTTGTTGATAATAAAAAAATTTTAGACTCTTACATTTTAGGCAAGTGTCTACTTTAATTTTTTTAATTCTGTTGAAGAGTGCTGGCGACAAGGTACGTCTGCATTGCATATAGATTAGGAAACACTCTTGGCTGTTTATTGCTTTTTGAGTGCTTACTTTTCTACTGCTTAACACGTACACAAAAATATCTTAAGGGCATAACCCATAAACAAGATAAGGTGGGGATTTCATCACCCTTCCTTGGCCCACAAATCATATCCGTCACACTCACAACCCTAACCTTAAGTAAAATTTGACTAGACGTTGGCTCTAGGTTACTCGGACTCAATAGGAGATTGACCGAAGGAGAAAAATTGTTCGAAATTAACTCTTGTCAAATCGGTGTCTAGGCAGGGGATTGAGGGCCGAAAGCCCGAAGAACGGTGGTTATTTAATTAAGGAACGTCTCTGACGGAAAACCTCCCACCGGTCTTGCCACCTACCTGGACGATTAGCTTGTGGTTAACGTCGACAATAGATCTCCTAAGGACAGTCTAAAGTTAGGAGTCGTCTAGGTCAAGGATTACCCTAGAATGGGATTTTTTTGTTTGTTTTTCTTTTTGGTTGATTGGGTGAACTTGTTTGCTAATTGTGCATGTTCGCTTGGTAGAGAGACCCATTTACATCTAGGCTAACTAGGACTAGTTCACCACCCGAGCAAAAGCCCGACTCACACATTACACAACCACCGTCACTCCAAGATAGGTTCTATCCTATTAGAACCTCTCTTCCTTCTTGCATCAAGCTTACTGATGAAGGTGTTGACCACTTTGAGCTTAAGCCACAATACATCAACACCCTTCCCAAATTTCATGGACTTGAATCTGAGGATGCATACTTCTTCATAAGGGAATTTGAGGAAGTATGTCTCATGATGAATATTCCTAAGTTAGGAAAAGATGCCATCAAACTTAGGTTTGTCCCCTTTGCTTTGAAGGATTTAGTAAAGAAATGGCTCTACAGTCTAGAGGTCGGTTCTATATCTTCTTGGGATAATTTCGTTAAGGCATTCTTAAAGAAATTTTATCCTGTTCACAAGAGTGCACTGATTAGGAAGAATATCCTACAGCTTAAGCAAACAGCCAATGAATCTTTTTGGAAATACTTCGAATGTTTTAAGGACCTCCTTGCCCAATGCCCTCACCATGGGATAGAGAAATGGCGACTTTGCCAAGTTCTATATGATGGATTAGATTATCCAACTAAAACACTGTTAGAATCCATGTGTGAAGGAGGATTTCTGCAAAAGAATGAAGATGAAGGATGGTTATTGTATGAGGAATTAGCTGAAAATACCATCCAATGGGAACCTACTCCGGAAAAATTTAGGACTAATGACCCTACTTCTTCTAAAGGAGGTATCCATTCCATTGAGGCCAACATAGCAACCGATGCTAAGTTAGCTGATGTTATGCGAAGACTAGAGGCTCTTGAAACTAAAGAACCAGTCTCTGTGAACCAAGTCAGCCCAACATTTTCGGCGGGCTGTACTTATTGTCAAGATATGAACCATGTGTTCGAGGAATGTCCTGTCTTCATCGCGCATCAAAGCTTGCCCGAACATATGAGTGCGGCCTTCACAAGGCCTGTCAACAATCCTTATTCGCCTACCTACAATCCTGGTTGGAGAAATCATCCCAATTTTTTGTGGGACCCAAGCAACAATGAGCAGACTAGGCCCAAATTCTCCAACAATTTCCAAAGTTCGCCCGATCAACAAAGTTTTCCTAGTCAAAATCCTCCACAATCTTTTCAAAATTCGCAAATGGAAATAAGACTCTCAAATTTAGAAAGAAAGGTGGACACTCTAGTTAAAAGCCACGACACGCTGGCTCAAGTCTTAACTAGGATAGAGATCCAATTGAACCAGTAAGAGAGACAGAGGGGTACCCTACCGAGTCAACCATTGCCAAATCCTAGGAATCCTAGGCCAGCCAATGAGGCTCAAGACCCAAACCAGTGTCACATGGTTCATACACTCAGATCGGGAAAATAAGTTGATAATCAAGTATCCATGCCACAGGATCCATCTCAGTCATCCATTCCATCTAGCTCCACTCCTTCTCCACCCAGCTCCAATGAAACTGAAGTTGAAAAGTCAGCAGGACAGGTGCACCAGCCTATAGCTCCATTTCCAAATAGGCTTAGAAGCAACAACAATGCACATATGGAGAAATTATTAGAGGTGTTCAATCAAGTTAGGCTCAACATCCCACTTCTTGATGCAATCCAACAGGTCCCTAGTTATGCCAAATTCCTTAAGGACATGTGCACCAAGAAAAGGAAGACTAATGTGCCAAAAAGGTTTTTCTAACCACTAACATTAGTGAGCTATTGTCTAACCAGATCCCAGTTAAGTATAAGGACCCTGGTTGCCCCACCATCTCTTACACCATAGGTCGAGCCGAAATCAATCGAGCACTCCTCGATTTAGGAGCTAGCATCAATTTGCTCCCTTTCTCCGTATATCAACAACTTGGATTAGGTGAACTCAACCCAACCCAAGTTACTATTCAGTTGGCTGACCGCTCAATCAAAGTTCCTAAAGGAGAGATCAATGACATCCTCATAAGGGTGGGAGAATTCATTTACCCAGTCGATTTCATTATTTTAGAGACATAACCTGTGTCTAATTCTAGGTCCCAAACTCCCGTCATCTTAGGAAGACCGTTCCTAGCAACCGCAAATGCAATTATAAACTGTAGAAACGGGTTCATGAGATTGACTTTTGGGGATATGACCAAGGAAGTCAATGTTTTCAACCTAGGTAAGCATCCCTACGATGTGACCGACCAACCCTTTGAGGTTAACTTCATTGAAAAACATGACGAGTGAGCACAATGAGGAGATCACACTAGAGTCAGAGGAAGAGGAAGACTTAGAATCAAGTGATCTCAGCCTTGATGAGATCGAATGGGAATCAAATCAGAGTTTTATAGAGATGGGAGATTCTAGCTTAACACCTCCACCCATCGAGCCCACCTCCTTCTTTGGAGTTAAAAGCCTTGCCTAAACATCTTAAGTACGCCTACCTAGGTGAACAAGAGACGTTAACGGTCATAGTTGCATCTAATTTGACTAATAGGCAAGAGGAAGACCTACTGGCAACCCTTAGGAGACATAGGGAAGCCATTGGTTGGACTATGGCAGATATCAAGGGACTGAGCCCTACGATAGTCCAGCATCGTATTCATCTAGAAGAAGGGGTTAAACCGAAGAGGGATCCACAGCGTAGGTTAAACCCACTCATGCAGGAGGCTGTACACGCCGAAATAGTGAAACTGTTAGATAATGGGATCATTTATCCCATTTTCGATAGCGAATGGGTTAGCCCAATGCATGTGATCCCTAAGAAGTCTAGCTTTACTGTGGTAGAGAATGACAAGCATGAGTTAGTGCAAACACGATTGCCTACCAAGGTTAGAGTATGCATAGACTACCGCAAGTTGAACGCCGCCACTAGGAAAGATCATTTTTCCCTTCCATTTATCGACCAAATGCTGGAAAGATTAGCCGGTCATGAGTATTACTGTTTCTTGGACGGTTATTCAGGGTATAATCAAATCCCTATAGCCCCGGAGGACCAAGAAAAGACAACGTTTACGTGCCCATTTGGGACATTCGCCTACCGTCGAATGCCTTTCGGCCTATGTAACGCCCCAGCCACATTCTAACGTTGTATTTTAAGCCTGTTTTCTGATATGGTCGAGCGTTTCTTAGAGATTTTCATGGACGACTTCTCCGTCTATAGGAATTCATTTGACCAGTGTCTCCATCACTTGGAGCTAGTGCTGAATAGGTGCACCGAAAAGAACTTGACCCTCAATTGGGAAAGTGTCACTTCATGGTGCAGCATGGGATTGTCCTAGGTCATGAGATATCTAGGGAAGGAATTAAGGTAGACAAGGCCAAGGTGGAGATCATAGCCAAACTTCCACTTCCACGATGCGTGAAGGACATTCGGTCTTTCTTAGGACATGCGGGGTTTTATCGTAGGTTCATTAAGGATTTTAGCAAAATTGCTAGACCCCTTACAAACCTTCTAGCTAAAGACGTGCCCTTCATATTTGATGATAGGTGCAATAGTGCTTGGGAAAAGTTGAAAGTGGAACTTATTTCTGCACCTATCATCTCACCTCCGGACTGGTCCATGCCTTTTGAGATCATGTGCGATGCCTCAGATTTTGCGATAGGTGCTGTCTTAGGACAGCGTAAGGATAACAAGCAGCACGTGATCTACTATTCGAGTAGGACGCTCAATGATGCCCAAATGAACTATACTACAACCGAGAAGGAATTCTTGGCAGTAGTGTTCGCTTTGGAGAAATTCCGCCCATACCTACTTGGGACTAAGACCACGATTTTCACTGACCATTCTGCACTTCGATACCTTATGCTAAAAAAAGATGCGAAGGCCCGACTCATTCGTTGGATCCTTCTCCTTCAAGAATTTGATCTCGAAATTCGAGATAAAAAAGGTGTCGAAAATGTTGTCGCAGACCATCTCTCTCGTGTGCCAAACGCACCTTCCGACGAACTACCCATCAATGACAATTTTCCCGATGAACAACTTCTAGCCATCTCTAAGGAACCATGGTTTGCTGACATAGTAAATTACTTAGTCACAAACCAAACACCACCTAATTGGTCAAACAGGATAGATACCGATTCTTGTCTCAAGTCCGGTATTACATGTGGGAAGATCCTTACCTTTTCAAATATTGTAGCGACCAGATTATTAGGAGATGTGTCCCCGACGAGAAAACTAGAAGCGTTCTAGCCTTTTGTCATGAGTCGCTTGCGGTGGACACTTTAGTCCCCCCAAAACTGCCGAAAAGATTCTGCAAAGTGGCTTTTATTGGCCTACTGTGTTCAAAGATGCATTCGAGTTTTGCAAGACGTGCACAAGATGTCAAATGATAGGAAGAATTTCCAAACGAAATATGATGCCCCTAAATCCAATTCTAGAAGTAGAACTTTTCGATGTTTGGGGCATTGATTTTATGGGACCCTTCCCTAATTCGTTTGGGCACCAATACATCTTGTTGGTCGTAGACTACGTATCAAAATGGGTTGAAGCCGTTCCTTGCAAGACAAATGACAACAAAGTTGTTGTCAAATTCTTGAAAGATAATATCATCTCGCGCTTTGGAACCCCTCGTGCCATTATTAGTGACAATGGTACATATTTTTGCAATAGAACTTTTGAAGCTCTATGCGAAAATACGCCATAACTCACAAGTTGTCTACGCCCTACCATCCTCAAACTAGCGGACAGGTAGAAGTTTCTAATAGGCAAGTCAAGCTCATCTTGGAGAAAACTGTGAATCAGAATAGGAAGGACTGGTCCACCAAACTGGTGGATGCCCTATGGGCATATAGGACTGCCTTAAGACGATTCTAGGAATGTCTCCTTACAGACTAGTCTTTGGAAAGGCTTGCCACCTTCCTGTTGAGCTAGAGCACCGGGCCCTATGGGCAATTAAGCAGCTAAATTTTGATCTAGATAAGGCCGGTGAGCTTCGAAATTGCAAATTTCTGAACTAGAGGAATTGAGGAACGAAGCATATGACAATGCGAAAATTGCGAAGAATAGGGTTAAGGTCTTTCATGATAAGTTCATCACGAGAAAAACTTTGTCCAAGGACAAAAAGTTTTACTCTATAACTCTAGACTTCATCTCTTTCCCGGCAAGTTGAAGTTAAGATGGACAGGGCCCTTCATTGTTAAGACTGTGTTTCCACAAGGAGCCATAGAGATCTACGACCCTAAAAATGGCAATGCATCAAGGTAAATGGTCAACGTCTTAAAATCTTTTTGGAGTCAGTACCGGAAGTAAATGCAGCCATGGGTCTTTTTGACCCACTGTATCAGTAACTATATCTTTCTGCCAGTTCATGCATCCATGCATTTCATTCATACATTAGGGACAATGCATGAAACAAGTGTGGGGGAAGGGTATGTAAATATATAAAAAAAATTAAAAATTATATAAAAAATAGAAATATTTTTCTTTTCTCTTTATTTATTCTAAAAAAATAAATAAATAAAAAAGATAATACTTTGACTTATTCTTGAAAGAAATCTAAGTTAGTTTTAAGAATTAGGAAAGTCATGATTAGGATTTCGAAAAACTTGGTCAAAATAAATAAATTGTTTAATTTTTAGGTATAGGAGGAGAAATTGTATAAGTAATTAGTCTTGATTTTTACCTTAATGAATGTGCATACCTAGTGCATATATAGGATTCCAAAACAAAGACCCTTGTGCCTCATAAAAAAAAATAATAATAATATATATCACTAATAAGCTGGATACATGTGCTTCAAGAAGCATAAGTGTTCACGCCTAAAGGTGAGGTTCTGAATAAAATAAAGCCCTTAGTTTTGTGGCCTAGTTCACTCGAATTTGAGTCCGCGGGGTGTTTCTCACCTGGTGCCCTAAAACCTACCGGTTTGGGAGCCACCGACTTTAAATTCGCTACATGGGTGGATTAGAAAGCCTAAGAAAACTGAGAATATTATACATGTATTAACACATCTATTAGTCAATTAGTTAGGTATGAGGGCCTCAAGAAGCCTTGATACTTACACGAAAGAAAATTAGATGAGTTATACATGCTAAAAAAAATATATATTTATATTAACACATCAATAGTCAATTAGTTAGTATGAGGGCCTCAAGAAGCCTTGATACTTACACGAAAGAAATTAGATGAAGTTATAAAACTAATAAAGAGGCATCAGAGTCCAATTAAGGAATTCCTAGCAAGTTACAAGGATGCATATGATTTGGTAACGAAAAGACTATACAAACATTCAATTTTGATCCTTACCTAAAATGAATAACAATTCACTTTATTAAGACTAAGTTTAAGAATGAATAAAAATGAATCCTAAAACTTATAGACTACTATGTCTCTTCAAATATAATTCGAATATTTTCCTTTTTATGGATTTTGTGGGTGTAATCCGCGGAAAATCCTCACGAGACAACACTCGTCTTCTAGGGTAACCTAGGGGTTTAACGGCTGTTGCACGTGCTAAGTGCAATCGTGATTCCTACGAAAGTGAGTTAGCTAGTTAGTTTTCTTTTCTTTTGATTTTTACTCGAGGACGAGCAAAAAGATATAGTGTGGGGGTGTGATTGGTAGTGAAAATGCATATTTGTCATCACATTTACTATCACATTTTCAATTTATTCTATATAATAATGCACTATTACTAATATTGTTATTTAATGTGTGCAGGCTTGAGTGTTAATTAAATAAAGAATAAAAGCTTAATGAAGCCCAAAAGCCCATGTCCAAGCCAAGTGCAAAAGTGCAATTACCAAATGTCAAAAGTGTAAATACAGAGTGTAAATATTGCAAATACTATAAAGAGGGAAATGATAGAATTCTATTCAACCCGAAATGCTTGGTGGATGAGGATAAATAAGAGTGCAAGGATGAGATTCATTTTTGAAGGGATTTGGATTTAGGGTAACTTAATTTCTAAGTTATCCCGAAAATCCAAAATAAAGAGTCGAGATATCAGATCCAGATGGATATGCCCAGGTGGACGGACCAGATGAAGCCACGCGCGAAACGCGCGCGGCCAGGGATAAGGCATGGCCGCGTAAACGCGGCCAGAGCGTGTTTCTGCGGCAAAATGGATGAGGATGACTACCTGTTTTCGTGGCAGAGTTTTGACTGGACTCTACTTCCTTCTGAGGCTATAAAACCCCTGCAGAGCAACACAGAGGGCATCCAGAGAAGATTAGGGTTTTTTCTTTAGATTTTCCTTAAATTCTGCAAGTTGTAACTTTGTTTTAAAGGCATTGTGGAGAAGAAGGAGCTTGTATTGGAGACATACTTCGAATAAAGGTTACCCCTTTTGCATATTTTATTCTTGTCAATTTTATTTCTTTTCTCTGTGATCGATTGTGTTGATTTTAATCTGTGATCTCTTGTTTTGTTTTCCTTCTTTGACAATTCTTCTCATTAAGAAAGAAAAAAATAATAATAATAATAAATGATGTCTAACTAATTCCTTGTGTGGTTGGCTGATCTCTTAAGCACCCTAGGCAAGTTAGGATTTGAATCGATTGATGACCAGTTTTTAGAAACCCTAGGTCTAAGATTGTTTTCTTGAAGATTAAACTGATAATTAGATTTCTTAATATAGGCTGCAACACTTAAACAACTTCTCATGACTTCATACTTAAGAAGTAGGACAGCATAAATTTAAGATTAATCTTT
>JAVJIF010021872.1:0-81483 GCA_038442645.1 Agave tequilana | reverse complement strand
AAGAAAATGATTGAGTTCTGTTTTTGAGAGCAGGGAATAAGTCCTTTATAAAGAGATTTTTTCATCATTAGAAATTCTTGGTTAGAGAAACAATCGTTAGACAGAGACCAATCTTGAATAGAGGAAGAAATCTTTCCTTGTACAGAGGGACAAATTGTCTTGAAAAGTGTCACTGCAGAACTTGGGTAGAGAGCCCTCACGGCTAACTTTGACATGACAGGACATAGAAAGATACGAATCTCAACAACTATCTTTAACCCAAATATGGTGATAAATTTTAGAAAGATTTTATTTTATTTTAAATCTAAAAATAAAATGGCAAATTTAGCCTATTCGGGTCACACATGTGAGGCTCTAAAACTGGATTTGCACCCCCTGTGCATGCGATGCGGGCGCACATGTACATTAAGGTTTTCCGGACCTGGTAACTCAATTTCCTTTACTGGGGCTCAATGGGCTGGTGCGCGCGTGAGCACTCCTAGTTCTAGCCCACACCCATCATGAGAAGAACTCTATATATAAACACTAAAGAAATCTTTTCCTATCCAATGTGAGACTAAAAGAGCTTTACTTAATTTTAAAATACCTTCAAAATACTAACAATCCCCCACTATTTTAAATTAAAAGGAAGGATAATAGGAACGAGAGAGAAGAGGAGAAAACATGAGAACTCAATGCATCAATAATGGTGACTTTTGGTTTATGAATCACTACCTAGGATTTGTAGTGTGTCCCATAGGAAGTTGGTGAAACATAAAGTTTCTATGAACCAATCTTCCTAATTATGGATCATTGACCTACTACCCATTAATCATTCTTAGAACCGAGCGATTCAAAATGGTTTGGCACGAATCGACCATGTGCCCTACCTGGATATTCATGAGCGTTCTAGAGAATATGTCTACATTCTCATAGGAAGCGGCCCCACTTCCACATTCATATAGGTGGATCCATCAAGTGTGGATTGCAATTAAACACACCACCCATAAGGCTATGGTGATCCATTAAGAGCTAATGTTCATCCTTTGCACATTGCAATTTACACTATCTACATCATAGGAAGCGACTTCTCAATAATAAAATAATGATAGTGCATCACCAAATCAACAAATGATTTATTTTTACCCATATGAACCTACTTCATGAGTTCATCAATCACATAGGTTGGGTTACTATCATTTTGACTCTTTGTTATAGACATGAGTCACATTCCCCTCGATGTATTCTCCACTAATTTCTCCCTAGTGGTTTAGTAAATGGATCACTTATATTAAGCTCTGACCTCACATAGTCAAGAGATATGATCCCATCATCCACAGATGCTTTACAATTTTATGTCTTAGGCGTATATGCCTACTCTTTTCATTGTATATTTTATTCTTAACTCTAGCAATGTAGTTTGGTTATCACAATGAACAGAGACAGACGGAGCTGGTCTCTTCCAATTGGTATATCAATCAAAAGATTCTTGAGCCACTCAGCTTCAGTACCTGCCTTCTGTGAGGCAACAAACTCAGACTCCATAGTGGAGCGGGCTGTGACGGTTTGCTTGGATGATTTTCAAGACACCGCATCCCCACCAAGTGTGATCACATATCCACTTGTGGACTTTAAATTATTAGAATCGAGATCTAGTTAGCATCTGAGTATCCCTCTAAAACAGAAAGAAAGCCACAATATGTCAAATTATAATTAAAAGTTCCATTTAGATACTTTAGCACTCGATATAATGTTGTCCAATGGTCCTTATTAGGACAGTGAGTATAACGACTAAGTCGTCCACGACATAAGCAATGTCTGGTCGTGTAATTCATCAAGTGCAGTAAACTACCAATGATTTGTGCATACTCAGATTGTGACACACTTTATTTTTATTCTTTCTTAAGTGAATGCTGCCATCATAAGGCGTGAAAACAGGAGTGCAGTCAAAATGACCGAATCTTTTCAATATTCTTTTTATATAGTGTCATGTGAAAGCATGATATGATCAGAATCTCTAGTTATTTTAATTCTTAAGATCACATCAACTTCACCCATGTCTTTCATATCAAAATAGAGGATAAAAATGATTTGGTATCATTTACAATTTCTAAGTTTGTACCAAATATAAGCATATCATCAACATATAAACATATGATAACACCAACATAATCCTCAAATTTAGTATAGATACATTTATCAGCCTCATTAATCTGATAACCATAGAAAACTGAAAACCACCTAGAGGGGGGGTGAATAGGTGATTATGCTAATCTAGAAACTAAATGCGGAAGCTAAGACAAAATTGCACAAACTTAATACAACCAACAAGTATAGCCGAATTCCCCGTGAAGGGCTCTGGACTAACTCCTCTTGATTCCCCTAGATAAGGTTTGAGGTGCTATATGAAGCTCTTGTGGTTAAGTATAGTGAGGCACACACAAGCAATCCAAGCATGTAAAGATATGCAATATGAATAGATGCAAGGACAACACAAGCATATGAATGATATGGCAATATGAATAATGCAATGCACACAGTAAAGAGAGAGAGTTTAGAGGCAATGGATCAAACGCAAACACAAAGATATGTTTCGAGGTTCGAGCCCCTAGCTCTACGTCCCCGCCTTCACCGAGAAGGATTTCTAATCCACTAAAGGAGTACCGAACTCCTCTCTCAACCTTACAATGCCACCGAGGCAATACAACACAATCCACCTCTACCGAAGAGGGATAAGGCCGTAGCCAATAACAAACACAATCACCTCTACCGAAGAGGGATCCAAACACCACAACTCCACCTCTCACTAGAGGGAGCAAACCACAATCCTCAACCTCTACCAAAGAGGGAGCAAACCAATCACCCGATCAACCTCTACCAAAGAGGGATACAACAAAAGCAAGGGTGTTTACAACTTGGAGGCTACAATAACCTCAAACAATCTCTCTTTTTCACAAAACAAGATCCTAATAGATTAGGATAGAAGATATAGCTCAAGTGTGGAAAACAAGTGTTTTGATCAAAGAAATACTCTTGGGAAAACACCAAAAATGATATAGAAATATTAGCTCAAAAACAATTCCCAAAACCTAATTTCTTTGAAATAAAAAAACACTTAAAACAAACAAATGGAGCTTTTTGGCACAAAAACTATTTGAAAAACTTGTTTAAACACTAGAGAAACTCTGAAAATTTTCTTGTCAAAAGTCTTATCAAAATCCCCAAAGAGATGGGGTATTTATAGCCCAAACAGAAAACTAGTCATTAGGCTGATCTGTCAGCCTGACAGGCTGGCGGTCGACCGGCCCGGTCGACTGCCAACGGTCATAAATATGACCGTTGGGCCATCCCGGTCGACCGCCCGGCCGACCGCCCAGATACAGAGAGCAGAGCTCTCTGGTCCGGTCGACCGTCCGGCCGACCGGCCCAATGTCTGCCAGACGTGCACATGGTTGTGCACGTCGGTCGACCGTGCGGTCGACCGGCCCTTAGTGCGGTCGACCGTGCGGTCGGCCGACCTGGCCTGTCAGCCACTATTCTGGGTCAGAAACTGGGTCAGAAAAACAGTTAAACATATTTCTAAAAATTCTTTTAAGTCTTGTAAAAATCCCCAAAAATAGTTTTAACATTTCGCATTGATATATAAACATGTGATAAAAATTTCAACTCAAATATCAAGCAATGCAAACTATTTTTGTGTCTTATCATTTTTATCAAAACTAAAACTTGTATTTTATCAAACTTTGATTTTTCAATAGATGAATAGGAAAGTCAAAATAAGTTTGTTTAAGAAGTTTAAGCATGCATGTATAACTAGAATACATCTATTATACATATAAACCATTTAAACTTATTTTGATCAATCTATTCATGAAAACAAATATCGGTTAAACTAAAAACCGAAAACCATAAAACGTGTGTGTTGTGCACTTGAGCATATCAACTATTCTAAGCTTTACAAATGGATCTAAAACACACTAAAACTAAACTAGGATACCTAAGTCTTCTTGACGATCTTTAATCTTCAAGCCGACTCGATCCCAAACGTGATCCACCGAGTGCAAAGGTATGATCTTGATACTCGGGCACTGGAATCACCATGAAAAGCTTCTAAACTCCTTGTTGAAGCTAATCACCAACTAATATCTTGCTAAATGATCTGAAACTTAAAATCACAAGATTATTAGTAAACATAAATACATGAGTTAATCATCATCAAAATTAGAGTGGAAGGCCTCTGGGCTAACAAAAATAAGAACACTATCAAATTTATCATGCCATTATTTGGGTGTTTATTTAAACCATATAAAGATTTTATAAGTTTGCAGACTTTGTGTTTATTTCCTGTAGTGACACAACCTTCAGGTTGTCCATATATATTTCTTCTTCCAGTTCTCCATTTAAGAATGCAGTTTTAACATCCATTTGATGCACCACAAGCTTATGAATAGATGCTAAAGCAAACAACTCTAATAGATGCAATTCTAGTCACAGGAGCAAATGTATCAAAATAATCAAAGTCTTTTTTTAGTGTATCCTTTAGCAACCAATCTAACTTTAAATTTATCCAAAGACCCATCAGGTTTTAATTTTCTTTTAATATCCATTTGCAACCAATTAGTTTCGCACCTTGTGGCAAATCAACAAGTTCTGAAGTGTGATTCGATGATATGAATTCTAATTCATTATTAATAGTCTCTTTCCAGAATGGAACATCTGAAGAGGAGATAGCCTCTTTATAACTAAGAGGGTCATCACCAACAAGAAATGTAAAGAAATCTTTACCAAGTCAGTTTCTTTCTTTTCTAACTCTTTTACTTCTCCTTGGTTCAATCTCTTCATTATCATCAGATTCTTGTGCATAACTAGATGATGAGCATGAGATGGTTTATCAACATGAGTTTTCAATGAAAAAATATGCTCAAATGATTCTGCATTTTTAGTTTCAACGATATTGTTAACCTCCATAACATTATTATCACTTCTAGTAATAAGAAACCTATATGAAGCAATATGATGTGCATAACCTATAAACATGCAGTCAAAGATTTTGGGTCTAGTTTCTTTCTTTTGGGTTCAGGTAGAAGAACTTTAGCTAGGCACCCCACACTTTTAAATAGTTTAAGTTTGGTACATGTCCTTTCTGTAAGTTCACCTAGAGGGGGGGGGGGGTGAATAGGTGATGGCTAATCTAATGGTCACTTAATGCCAAATAATGCGGAAGCTAAAAACAATTATGACCTAATTAAATCTTTTACACTAAACACCACGTATAACACAAGAGTGTTGCCGAATTCCCGGTGAAGGGCTCTGGACAAACTCCTCTAGATTCCCCTTGAATGGGTTGAGGTGCCGCGTTGGCTTTCTTGGTTGAATACAAGTGTTAGCAAACAATCCCATGCAAGTATATCAATTATGCACAAATGAATATATCAAGCATATAAAGATGGACACTATAATTGAATGCAAGATATAAGTAAGGGAGAGAGAGAGAGAGAGAAAAGGCAATCGCAAACACAAAGGGTTTGTTTCGAGGTTCGAGCACACTTGCTCTACATCCCCGCCTTCGACACACGAAGGATTTTCACTATGCAAGATCCCAATGGATCTCTCCTCGGTGCCGCAACACCTACAAGCCCTCGGACTCCTTAGCCCCGTACACACGCAAGCCCCACAAGCTTGCCGAGGCCGCACCTCGAACCAAAGAGTTCACAACCGAACTCCAAACCACCACGAGCACACTTGCCCGTCTCCTCAAAGTACAAGAATGAAATCTCTTGGTGATCTAAAACACTTTGATCACCATTACAATCTCACAACACAATCCTATGAATAGATAAGGCAATGGATAGCTCAAGTGATTGTGAGAAAGTAAGGATTGAATCTAAGGTGAAAAACTCAAGAATCACTTTTACACTCTTGATAAAACTTTCCTTTTGATTGGAAATATTTGCACTCAAATATGTGGAGAAAACTCTTTTAATGGAGTGAGAAAAATTGGCTCAAAGTTCTCCTAAAATCTTCGCACAAAACAATGACCAAACCCCCAAATTTATAAGCCAGAAAAATATAGCCGTTGGGGTCTGTCAGGCCTTCCGGTCGACCCGAGCGGTCGACCGCCAACGGTCAGAAATCTGACCGTTGGAGCCACGGTCGACCGCCCGGGTCGACCGAGCCACTGGAGCAGAGAGTTGAACTCTCTGTCGGTCGACCCGTACGGTCGGCCGAAATTTCCAGAGAGCAGAGCTCTCTGGAGCGGTCGACCCGTACGGTCGGCCGTCCTCCAGTGCACAAAGGCGTGCACGTCTGTGCACGTCGGTCGACCCAACCGGTCGACCGACTTCAGGGTTAGTCGACTATATAGGAAGCAAGTCGACTTATCTGAAGCCTGAAAAGTTTTCTGGGATTAAAAAGTTAGTCTTTTTGGCTCAAATAAAATCCCATAAAATACTTAAAAATTTACAAAAATAGTTTTACCAATATACTTTGATATACAAACATGCTTGCACAAAATCAAGGCATGTTATAAAAGATTGGACTATTTTTGTAACTTGAAAATATTTAGCTCATGATAAAAACTGTTTTTCCAAAACAATATTTTTCCAAAACATGTTTTTCCAAATCTTCATCAAATACAAAAACAGATATACTTTTAAAGCATAGTGTGTATGGATATGATCCACTACGCAATCAAGATGAAATATCTATGTTTTTGACATTAAGCTCTAAATAAGGTTTTGGTTGAAACATATAACTTTGAATACCAAAACCAAAACTATGTTTTTCCAAAATGAAAGTCTTTTCTAAATCTGAAAATTCTTTATGAAAAGACAATTTAATCAAGAGTGTGTGTGTGTGATATATACTTGAGCAATCCACCAACTATCTATCCTTTACATTTTATCTAAAACATAAAAATCTTATACCTAGACACAAGTCTTGATCTTGAAGTCTTCCCTTGAGTCTTCTCATCATCTTGACTTGGTCCAAGCTTGATCCAAAAGCTCCTTGGATCACACCGTGCTAGCTCCAAATCTTGACATTTTATCCTTTGTTGAGCTATGCACCTACTAAGATCTTGATAATGAATCTGTCACCAATTAAACACAAGATCATTAGTAAACATAACTTCATGAGTTGATCATCATCAAAACTAGGGTGATAGGCCTTTGGGCCAACACTTTCCAGATTTCATATGGGGTTACGCCAGTTTTCTTATAGGGTATTCTATTTTGATATGACAAGCAAATAGTATAGCCCCCCCCCCCCCCGTTCAGATTTGCACCAGAACTTATAAGCATAGCATTCATCATATTTTTGAGTGTTCTATTTTTTCTTTCAGCAACACCATTAAATTCAGTTGAATATAGACGGGTAGTCTCATGAATTATGTCATGTTGTTTACAAAATTCATTAAATTATTTAAGTTCATATTCACCACCTCTATCTGATCTCTATCTTTTGATTTTCTTATTTAGTTGATTTTTAACTTCTGATTTATATTTTAAAAATATTTCAAAGGCTTCATCTTTAGATCTTAACAGATAGACTACTGCAATATCTAGAGTAGTCATCAATGAAGGTGATATAAAATCTTTTACCACCTCTATTTAAGTTATTTTTTAAGTCACCAAGATCACTATGAATAAGCTCAAGCAATTAAGATTCTCTTTGTACACTTTTACATGATTTCTTAGTGGATTTAGATTCAACACATATTTCATATTTGTCATGATCAGATATAGTTACATTATACAAGAGACCTATATCTTTCATTTTCTTAATGTAAGAAAAACCGACATGTCTTAACCTACCATGCCAAAGATCACAAGAGTCAATCATGTAAGCGGAAGAAGAAGATGCATTTTCATTCATAATTTCAAATACATTCAGCATAAATAAACCCTGACTACAGTACCTTTACCAACAAATTGTCTATTCCTAGTCATTATAATTTTATCAGATTCAAAGCAGACCTTAACTCCATCTTTTCCAAGAAGAGAAACAAAAATGAGATTCCAATGAATCTCAGGAACATGAAGCACATCTGTAAGAGAAATGATCTTCCCTGAAGTGAGTTTGAGAAGCACCTTTCCCTTACCCACAACTGGTGGGGGCCTCGAATCGCCCATGAACACTTTTTCATCATCATCACAGATGAGTAAAAAGAGAAAGCTCCTCTGCAGCACATATATGTCGGGTTACCCCGGAATCAATAACTCAGTTCTTATTATGTGCAACCATGTAAACTTCAGAGATTACAACAGAAATAATGTCACTCTCAACCAGGCTAGCTTGTGGTTTGGATGGAGCCTCACCAGTCTTCCGGAACCTACATTGTACTGAGTAATCTCCTGATTTATCACACACAAAACAGTTTCCTTTCTTCTTGAAAGTAGATTTAGAGTTTCTTTTCAACTTAGGGTTCTGATTTAATTTGAAGTTTGTCATATGAAAATATTTCTTTGATTTAGACGGATTGCTTTCAATTAGATTTGCCTTGGAAGTAAGTTTCTTGGCCCTTTCAGTTTTTTCTCTTTCTTTATTTTTCTCTTTAATTCTAATATGAATTATTACATCTTCAAGGTTCATTTGTTTTCTTTTATGCTTCAGTTCTTTCTTATAATCTTTCCATGAGTCGGGTAGTTTTTCAATTAGGGCTCCAGTAACAAAGGCTTCAGGTAGGGTGATATTTTCATTTTTAAGATCATCAATTAGAACATGGTATTCATGAATTTGAGGGGAAATATTTGACAAAATTCAAAAAAATTTAATAGCAAATTTTTGAGTTCCAGCATCTTCAAGAATGTATTTCTAATTAAGACTTTTCCAAATTTCAGTTGTAGTTTTATAAGGACAGTAAACATCAAATAATGCATTACTGAGTGTGCTGAGAATGATGTGCCTATAATTTTGTTGGCCTTTTCCCAGTATTGTAATTCTTTTTCTTTCTCTGATTTAGGATCAGTTATAGCAAAGGCATAACCAGTTACATCAAGTGTAGACATAACTTTTTTTTCCATTTTTTATAGTAGGTTCTATTAAATGGTTCAATCCAAGAAATGTCAGGCAGAGACTTAACGTTAGTAACAACAACCATAGCAGTATCCATATCTACTCTTAAGATTATTAGAAAAATAATGTACAAATTACTACTAAGCTATTTAAATTAAACTTTCAAGAAGGAAGGAACTTCTCTGTTTTAATCGAGGCGTGCGGAGCACTGTACTTAAGAGTAGATCGCACCCATCTAAGAGAGTATCACAGTACAGCAAGTTGATGGCGGCCTACCCTCTAGGGTTCAACGATCGCTAGCCATGCAAGCGTACACTTGCAATGCACAGGCCCTCGAACAGCTCAGTTTTGTTTCCTCTAGAGTTGTTGGGAAGAATTGAAGAGTTAAAGGAAATTTCAGAGGAGGAAGAAGGTGGTTTAGTTCTATTTTTGAGAGCCGGGAATATGTCCTTTATAAAGAGATTTTTTCATCATTAGAAAATCCTTGGGCAGAGATAACAATCCTTGGACAGAGAACCAATCTTTGGACAGAGGAAGAAATATTTTCTTGAGCAGAGAACAATATTGTCTTGAAAAGTGACACTCTGATATGACATGATATGGAAAGATATGAAACTCGACAGCTATCCCTGACCTAAATATTGTGACAGAATTTAGATAGATTTTATTTTAATTTTAAATCAAAAAAAGGACAAAACTTAGCCTATTCATGTCACACCCGCGAGGCTCTGAAACCCGAATTTACACCCCCAACACGTGCGATCCAGGCGCACATACCCATTAAGGTTTTCAAGACCTGAAAACCCAATTTTCTTCACTGGGCCTCAATAAGCTTGTGTGTGCGCGAGCATCCCTAGTTTGCCCACACAACCCATCATGAGAAGGACTCCATATATAAATACTAAAGAATTCTTTTTCTATCCAATGTGGGACTAAAAAAACTTTACTTAATTTTAATATACCTTCAAAATACTAACAATCCCCCACTATTTCAAAATTAAAAGAAAGGATAATAGGAACGAGAGAGAAGAGGAGGAAACATGAGAACTCAATGCATCAATAGTGGTAATTTTTGATCTATGAACCACTACCTAGGATATGTAGGTGTGTCCCACAGGAAGTTGGTGAAATATAAAATTTCTATGAACCAATCTTCCTAATTATGGATCATTGACCTACTACCCACATATCATTCTTAGAACCGAGCTGTTCAAATGGGTTGGCGTGAATCGGCCATGCACCCTACCTGGATATTCATGAGTGCTCTAGAGAATATGTCTACATTCTCATAAGAAGCGGCCCCACTTCTACACTCATATAGGTGGATCTATCAAGTGTGCATTGCAATTAAACACACCACCCAATAAGGGCTATGGTAATCTACAAGAGCTAATGCTCATCCTTTGTAAATTACAATTTGCGCTATCTACATCATAGGAAGGGTCTTCTCAATAATAAAATAATGATAGTGCATCACCAAGTCAACAAATGATTTGCTATTACCCATATGAACCACTTCATATGTTCATCAATCACATAGATTGGGTTACTATCATTTTTGACTCTTTGTTATAGACATGAGTCCCATTCCCCTCGATCTATTCTCCACTAATTTTCTCCCTAGTGGTTTGGTAAATGGATCACTTATATTAAGCTCTGACCTCACATAGTCAAGAGATATGATCCTATCATCCAGCAGCAGCTTTATAATTTTATGCTTAGGCGTATATGCTTACTCTTTTCATTGTATATTTTATTCTTAGCTCTAGCAATAGTAGCTTGGTTAGTTGGTTATCAAAATGAATAGACACAGATGGAGCTGGTCTCTTTCAAATTAGTATATCAATCAAAAGATTCCTAAGCCACTCAGCTTCAGTACCTGCCTTCTCTAAGGCAACAAACTCAGACTCCATAGTGGAGCGAGCTGTGACGGTTTGCTTGGATGATTTTCAAGACACCACACCCCCACCAAGTGTGATCATATATCCACTTGTGGACTTTACCTCATCAGAATTAGAGATCCAGTTAGCATCTGCGTATCCCTCTAAAACAGAAAGAAAGCCACAATATGTCAAATTATAATTAAAAGTTCCTTTTAGATACTTTAGCACTCGATATAATGTTATCCTATGGTCCTTATTAGGACAGTGAGTGTCGTCCCACGACATAAGCCGTGCCAGATCGTGTATAATTCATCAAGTGCATTAAATTACCAATGATTTGTGCATACTCGATTGTGACACACTTTCTTTTTATTCTTTCTTAAGTGAAAGCTGCCATCATAAGGCGTGGAAACAGGAGTGCAGTCAAAATGATCAAATCTTTTCAACATTCTTTCTATATAGTGCCCTTGTGAAAGTATGATACGATCAGAATCTCTAGTTATTTTAATTCCGAAGATCACAACAATTTCACCCATGTCTTTCATATCAAAATTAGAGGACAAAAATAATTTGGTATCATTTACAATTTCTAAGTTTGTACCAAATATAAGCATATCATCAACATATAAACATATGATAACACCAACATTATCCTCAAATTTAGTATAGATACATTTATCAGCCTCATTAATCTAATAACTATAGGAAACAAGAATACTATCAAATTTATCATGCCATTATTTGGGTGCTTGTTTTAAATCATATAAAGATTTTATAAGATTGCAGATCTTGTCTTCATTTCCTGTTGTCACACAACCTTCAGGTTGGTCCATATATATTTTTTCTTGTAGTTCTCCATTTAAGAATGCAGTTTTAACATCCATTTGATGTACCACAAAATTATGAATAGATACTAAAGCAAACAACACTCTAATAGATGCAATTCTAGTCACAGGAGCAAATGTATCAAAATAATCAAAGTCTTTTTTTTGAGTGTATCTTTTAGCAACCAATCTAGCTTTAAATTTATCCAAAGACCCATCGAGTTTCAGTTTGCTTTTAAATATCCATTTGCAACCAATTGATTTTGCACCTGGTGGCAAATCAATAAGTTCCCAAATGTGATTCGATAATATAAATTCTAATTCATTATTAATAACCTCTTTGTAAAATGGAGCATCCGGAGAGAAGATAGCCTCTTTAAAACTAAGAGGTCATCACCAACAAGAAATGTAAAGAAATCTTTATCAAAATCAGTTTCTTTTCTTACTTTTTTACTTCTCCTTAGTTCAATCTCTTCATTATCATCAGATTCTTGTGCATGACTAGATGATGAAGCATGAGATGGTTTATCAATACGAAGTTTCAATGAAAAAACATGCTCAAAGAATTCTACATTTTTAGTTTCAACAATAGTGTTAACCTCTATAACATTATTAACACTTCTAGTAACAAGAAACCTATATGAAGCACTATGATGTGCATAACCTATAAACATGCAGTCAAAGATTTTGGGTCCTAGTTTCTTTCTGTTGGGTTCAGGTAAAAGAACTTTGGCTAGGCACCCATACACTTTAAATAGTTTAAGTTCGGTGCATGTCCTTTTCAGATTTCATACGGGGTTATGCCGATTTTCTTATATGGTATTCTATTTTTAATATGACAAGCAAAGAGTATAGCCTCCCCACACAAGTTCAGATTTACACCAGAACTTATAAGCATAGCATTCACCATATTTTTGAGTGTTTTAATACCATTAGATTCAGGTGAATATGGAGGGTTAGTCTCATGAATTATGCGTGTTGTTCACAAATTCATTAAATTGTTTAAGTTCATATCACCACCTCTATCTGATCTCAATCTTTTGATTTTCTTATTTAGTTTATTTTCAACTTCTGATTTATATTTCAGAAAAAGGCTTCATCTTTAGATCTTAACAGATAAACTACTATAAATCTAGAACAGCCATCAATGAAGGTGATATAAAATCTCTTACCACCTCTAGTTAAATTATTTTTTAAGTCATCAAGATCACTATGAATAAGCTCACATATTCTCTTTGTACACTTTTACATGATTTTTTCGTGGATTTAAGTTCAACACATATTTCACATTTGTCATGATCAGATATAGTTACATTATGCAAGAGACCTATATCTTTTATTTTCTTAATATAAGAAAAACCGACATGTCCTAATGTACCATGCCAAACATCACAAGAGTCAATCATGTAAGCGGAAGAAGAAGATGCATTTTCATTCATGATTTCAAGTACATTCAACATAAATAAAACCCGACTACAGTATCCTTTACCAACAAATTGTTCATTCCTAGTCATTAAAATTTTATCAGATTCAAAGCATACCTTAACTCCATCTTTTTCAAGAAGAGCAACATAAATGAGGATCCAATGAATCTCAGGAACATGAAGCACATCTGTAAGAGAAAGGATTTTCCCTGAAGTGAGTTTGAGAAGCACCTTTCCCTTACCCACAATGGGTGAGGACCTCGAATCGCCCATGAGCGCTTTTTCACCATCATCAATAGAGGAGTAAGAAGAGAAAGCTCCTCTGTCGGCACATATATTCGGGTTGCCCCGGAATCAATTACCCAGTTCTTATTATGTGCAACTATGTTAACTTCAGAGATTACAGCAGTAATAATGTCACTCTCAACCAGGCTAGCTTGTGGTTTGGATGGAGCCTCACCAGTCTTCCGAAACCTACGCTGTGCTGAGTAGTGTCCGGGTTTTCCACACACAAAACAGTTTTATTTCTTCTTGAAAGTAGAGTTAGGGTTTCTTTTCATCTTAGGGTTCTGATTTGATTTGAAGTTTGGTTTATGAAAATATTTCTTTGATTTAGAAGGCTTGCTTTCATTAGATTTGCCTTGAAAGTAAGCTCCTTGGCCCTTTCAGTTTTCTCTCTTTCTTTATTTTTCTTTTTAATTCTAATATGAATTATTACATCTTCAAGTTCATTTTTTTCTTTTATGCTTCAGTTCTTTCTTGTAATCTTTTCGTGAGTCAGATGGTTTTTCAATTAGGGCTCCAGCAACAAAGGCTTCGGGTAAGGTGATATTTTCATTTTAAAAATCATCATTAGAACATGGTATTCATGAATTTGAGAGGAAATATCTTTTTTATCAGACATGACAAAATTCAGAAAATTTTCAATAGCAAAATTTTGAGTTCCAGCATCTTCAAAATATATTTCTTATTAAGATTTTCTTAAATTTCAGTTGCAGTTTTATAAGGACAATAAACATCAAACAATGCATTACTAAGTGTGCTGAGAATGATGTGTCTACAAATTTTATTGGCCTTTTTTCAGTTTTGCAATTCTTTTTCTTTCTCTAGTTTAGGATCAGTTAAAGCAAAGAAATAACTAGTTACATCAAGTGTAGATAAATTTTTTTCTTTCCATCTTTTATAGTAGATTCCATTAATGGTTCAACCCTAGAGATGTCAGGTAAAGACTTAACATTAGTAGTAGCAACCATAACAGTATCCATATCTACTCTTAAGATTGTTGAAAAAGTAATGTACAAATTACTACTAAGCTATTTAAATTAAACTTTCGAGAAGGAAGGAACTTCTCTATTTTGATCGAGGCGTACGAAACACTGTCCTTAAGAGTAGATCGCGCCCCTCTGAGAGAGTATCCCGATGCAGCAGGTTGATGGCGGCCTACCCTCCAGGATTCAATGATCGTTGGCCCTGCAAGCGTGCACTCGCAATGCACAGGCGCTCAAACAGCTCGATTTTGTTTACTCTAGAGATGCAGAAAGAACTGAAGAGTTTAAGAAAATTTCAGAGAAGAAAAAAGATGGTTGACATCTGTTTTTGAGAGCAGGGAATAGGTCCTATATAAAGAGAGTTTTTCACCAATAGAAAATCCTTGGGCAGAGAAAATAATTCTTGGGCAGAGAACCAATCTTTGGACAGAGAAAGAAATCTTTTCTTGTGCAGAGGAACAATATTATCTTGAAAAGTGTCACTGCAGAAATTGGGCAGAGAGCCCTCAATGGCTAACTCTGACATGACAGGATATGGGAAGATACGAACCTCAACAGTTATCTCTGACGTGGCAGGATATGGAAAGATACGAATCTCAACAGCTATCTCTCACCTAAATATTGTTACAGGATTTAAAAAGATTTTATTTTAATTTTAAATCAAAAATAAAATTGGCAAAACTTAGCCTATTCAGGTCACACCCGCGAGGCTCTGAAACCCCCGGGGATTGGCACCTCCCCTGCCCGTGCGATGTGGGCACAAATGCACATTAAGGTTTTCCGAACCCAGTAACCCAATTTCATTCATTGGGCCTCAATAGGCATGTGCGCGCGCGAGCAGCCCCTAGTTTCTAAACCACACAACCCATCATGAGAAGGACTCTATATATAAATACTAAAGAGATCTTTTCCTATCCAATGTGGGACTAAAAGAGTTTTACTTAATTTCAAAATACTTTCAAAATACTAACAGTTTTCTCGAATTTTCGGGATAGAGGAGAGGTAGAAGAAAAGGATGAGAGTGGGATTGGCAAAATGGAAATTTTGTCCCAATAAAAAACCCCGGGTCTAATAGAAATAAAGGGGGCCAAGCACACTAATTATAAGTATTTGGTTTTTTTTTTTTTTTTGGAGAATTAAAAAACAAAAACAAAAGGGAGGTCAGATTTTGTGAGATTCTCAAGGGCTAGACACATTTTCCAATAATATAAATACTCTGATGCCCCAAATAATAGTAAGGGGCATTTGACACATGACAATTCACTTGGAAATTTAAGATTCCCATGTGAAAGTCCCATATTTGGCATAAGCTTAAATCACTATTCTTGAGAATATTGGATTCCCTCTTTATCTTGATTGGTGGGTGGGTATCTAATTTTATGGCTTGTTATTGCCCTTATATTTAAAAAAGGTCTAAATTAATAGAACCAAATGCAGTGTTCCGCATCCTATGAACATAATTTTCATTTTTCACTCCCCAAAAAAAAAAAAAAAAAAAAAAAAAAACTTAAACGAAATCTCTTTCAAATAGGACTAGATTGTGACTGATGTTTTTCATCCAATAATAGCAAAACCAAAGTCCCTAATTTTATGCACTTCACTTGTTTGATCAGAGGCCGGCCAGTGTCTTAGCTCTAGCCCTTGTCACAAGTAGCCTCTAGATAGCATCACAACGCAAAATTGTCTCCTCCCTCAATGTGCTACAAAACATGGGATAATTTCATAAAAACACCCTAAATTTTTGTGGCCTGTTTAAAAGTACCCCGTACTTTTTTGAATTAAAGTGATATCTCTAACTTTAACAACCATACAACTTGCTCCCTTAAACAAACGTTTCCTCCATCTAGCACATGCATGTCACATGTTTTTCCTTGGATCAAAACACCCTCATCTCAGCCTATTTAATCCCCTCACAACGCAAGCCTCTCACCTCACCAGTATTCTACTGCCCTCACCTCACCTCATCTTATTTCTTATTTCTCCTTTTCATTTATTGTTCATATCCCCCTCCAATGCCCTCTTTCAATTCAGTGTCCAAGAATGGAGGTAGGCTGTATGAAGTTGAAGATGATTCATAAGAGGAGACCAATTGGAAAGAGGTTTGATCATGCCATTGTGAAATCAATTGCTCACTACGCACTTCATGAACCAGGAGCAATTCAAGTCGATGCTTTTAGAGCTGTCCAAGGGTGAAGAATGAAAAATGTATGTCTTCTGTGTTGGAATCCTAGCAACAAAGAACAACACCACCAGAAAATAGTCACCAATCGTACGAACAATCAAACAAAAGAAAGAAAGCGAGAACACACAAATTTAATGAGATTCGACAATTGCCTACATCCTCGGAGCAGAAGGGGAGAGATATCTTATTAAATCAATCAAGTACAAGATACAATAGTAGGGACAATACCTTTATTGATGTAGTCATGGAATCAAAGAAGAAAAGAAAACATAAAACTCTGAATTCGGATCAGAAACAAATTCAGAAATATGCATGGATTCGCCCAAAGGCAAAACGTTGTCAACAGTCTCTGTCAATCCCAACTCTCGAGAAAACGCCGTTGACAGCTCAAGGGGCATGTCGACAGCTAAAGACCAACTCTGACAAATTCTGCTCTTTGAAAGTCACTGTCGACAACTCTTATTCGTCTGATGTCGCAACCCGGTTTACATGCAGACATGTATCAGGGTATCTGCACTGCTGTTTTCTCCATGCTTTATCAAATTACACACAATCTTCTCCGATGAGTTAAAAAACTCTAATAACAAGATTGTTGGCCCGGAGGCCTTCCTCTCTAGTTTTGATGATGATTAACTCATGTAGTTATGTTTACTAATAATCTTGTGATTTTAGTTTCAGATCATGTAACAAAATATTAGTTGGTGATTGCTTCAAAAAGAGGAGTTTGGAAGCCTTCACTTGGTGATTCCCGAGCCCGAGCATCAAGATCATTCATAGCCATGCTCGTTGGATCACGGAGTTTGGACCGAGTCGACTTGAAGATGAAGATCGTCAAGAAGACTTAGATATCCTAGTGTTTAGTGTGTTTAGATCCATTTGTAAAGCTTAGTATAGTTGATATGCTCAAGTGCACTACACACACGTTTTATGTTTGGATATTGCTTTTTCGTTTTTGGCTTAACCAATATTTGTTTTCATGAGTAGTTGATCAAAACAAGTTTAATTGGTTTATGTATAGTAGTTTCATTCTATACATGCATGCTTAACTTTTAAACAAACTTATTTTGACTTTCCTATTCATGTATTGAAAAATTCAAGTTTGATAAAATACATGTTTTGGTTTTGATAAAAATGATAAAACACAAAAATGGTTTCATATGCTTGATATTTGAGTTGAAATCTTTATCACATGTTTATATATCAATGCAAAATGATAAAACTATTTTTGTGAATTTTTAGAAGATTTATGAGATTTATTAGAAATATTTTTAACTCCAGTTTCTGACCCAGAACAGTGGCTGACAGGCCAGGTCGGTCGACCGCACGGTCGACCGAACCAAGGGCCGGTCGACTGGGCGGTCGACCGACGTGCACAGCCTTGTGCACGTCTGGCAGACACATGGGCCGGTCGACCGGACCAGAGAGCAGTGCTCTCTATTTTTGGGCGGTCGACCGGGTTCCTCCAACGGTCGAAAAATCGACCGTTGGCGGTCAACCGGGCGGTTGACCGCCGGCCTGTCAGGCTGAAAAATCAGCCTAACGGCTAGTTTCTTGGGGAGCCTATACCCATTTCTTGGGGTTTTGGATAAGATTTTCAAGAGCAAAAATTCCTACTTTTCTGAAGTGTTTTTACAAGTTTTAAAAAGTGTTTTAGAGCTTAAAAGATTTCATCTTTATTGTTTTTCAAGGGTTTTGAAAAATCAAAGAAAACCAGGTTTTTAGGATATTGTTTTGGATTTTCATTTCTATCATCTATAAGAGATTTCCCAAGTAGTTTTTCTTTGATATTTAATTTCCAAAAACACCTTGATATCCACTTGAGCTATATCTTCTATCCTAATCTATTTAGGATCTTTTGTTTGTGGAAAAGATTGTGTTTGTGGTTGAAAGAGACCACTTGTTGTAAACCCTCATTGTTGGTTGCTCCCTCTTTGGTAGAGGTTGAGGTTGTTGATTTGGGTTGGTGTTTGCTCCCTCTTTGGTAGAGGTTGAGGATTGTGTTTGCTCCCTCTATTGTGAGGTTGAGTTTGGTTATTGGCTACGGGCCTTATCCCTCTTCGGTAGAGGTGGATTGTGGTTGTATTGCCTCGGTGGCATTGTAAGGTTGAGAGAGGAGTTCGGTACTCCTTAGTGGATTAGAAATCCTTCTCGGTGAAGGCGGGGACGTAGAGTTAGGGACTCGAACCTCGGAACATATCTTGTGTTTGCGTTTGATCCATTGTCTCTCAACTCTCTCTCATTTATTTGTGCATAGCATCTTTCATCATTCATATCATTCACATTGCTTGTGTTGTCTTGCATTGTTTCATATTGCTTATCATCCTTATATGCTTGGCTTGTTTGTGTGTGCCTCACTTATACTTAACCACAAGAGCTTCATATAGCACCTCAACCCTTATCTAGGGGAATCAAGAGGAGTTAGTCCAGAGCCCTTCACGGGGAATTCGGCTACACTTGTTGGTTGTATTAAGTGTGTTGCAAATTAGTTTTAATTTTCGCATTTAGTTCATTAGATTAGCATATCACCTATTCACGCCCCCTCTAGGTGATTTCAATTGGTATCAGAGCCTACGCTCCTGATATTTAGGTTTAACCACCTAGGAGTGAGATCCTTGTTTGCTAATCTATCATTTGCATTTGGTTGTTTGCACACATATAGTTTGGACCCATGGACTTCATGACCCCACCTATGTTTGATTCTTCCAACATTGTTGTTTGGAAGACTAAGATGTCCATTTACCTACAAACCCTAGGCTTGCATGTTTTTCTTGCCGCTACCAAGAAATGCTATCTTGGTAATAGCAATCATATAGGGGCCAATGCACAAGCCCTTGAGGTTATTAGAAGCACGCTTTCAAAAAATTATCTTATGCATGTTTCTAATCTTGATTCCGCCTTTGCAGTGTGGAACAAGTTGACAACCACATCCACGTCCAAGCTTCAAATGCCAAATCAACCGGACAAAACTAGTAGAGAATCTGACTCACAATGCTTCATGGTCCAAGGGAATGACTCCCTTGAGGTACATTCGGAATCTCAACTAGATTGTAATGATTCTAGTTCTTCATGTGATGAATATGTTGATCCCAATGCTTTAAATGAAGAACTATCTATTGTGTGTGAAAAATTAATAGAAAATTATAAGATTTTGAAAAAGAAAAGTCTAGGTCTTAATAATGAAAATAAAATTTGATTTCTAGACTTGACTATGTTTTGCAAGAAAAGGTGAAAATTTCTAATGAGAGAGATTCATTGAAATCTCAACTAGATCTTGCTTTAAAAGAAAATAAAATTTTAAAATCTAAAAATGATTGTGAAACACTTTTGAAGAAAAATGAAAATTTGTCTTCAAAAGTTGATTTTGTTTTAAAAGAGAATATTGCTTTGAAAAATAAAATAATTTCTATTTCAAATGATTTAGATGTATGTTTAAAGAAAAATGAGTTTTTGAAAAATAAGATTGATTCTCATGTTTGCCATGCTAGGTAGTTTCACCTAAATCACCCACTGCATGTACCTCTTCTTCTAGGATTAATGATGATATTTGTTTATTAAAGAAGAGAGTAGATTGTTTGGGCTCCACTTTGAGCCAATGTGCCAAGAGCCATATACGTTTGGAAACTTTGTTTCGAAAGAAACAAGTTCCATATATTATGCATGCACACCCTCCACGGCATACACATGCTCCTCACGGACACACCCATCACATGTATGCTCATGTGTACACTTGTACACATTGTGGACGTAAGAGCTACCTTGCTAAATTTTGCTTTGATAGATTACATGATGTAAATTTTAGCAAATAATTTTGTTTGGGTTAGAGAAGGTACTAACCCCCATGGACCCAAAAGGATATGGGTACCTAAGACCACCCCTCTTATGTTTGATGTAGATGTGGGCTCTCACATGACGCGAGAGTATAGGTACCTTGGAGTGGATGCGTTCCGAGCTTCATGGAGATTATTAGGATGCATCACTTTCAAGGGATGTTTGGTGGGAGGACCACCTTGTTTTGGAGACATGGAGAGTTGCCTCATAGGTTTTGGTAACGGTCTCTAACTCCTAATTATTATTTACATGCTTTTCATGTTCATTATCTTTAGCATGATTTGATGTTTTTAGATTATTATGAAAATGCCATGTTTATTAGATCATTGACATGCATGTATAGCCTTTGAGACACTCATGTTTAATATGGACTATTATTTTTGTGTTCTCACCATTGTTTAGCTACATGTTTATCATAGCTCTAATAACATATGGATTTATAATCATGTTTATGTTTATCATGATAATTTTTGTCTTGTTTTATGCTTCATGTTTTGAATAGATGTTTAAATGTTAGTTTTCGTTAAGACTAGGTATATATTTGTGCATATAGTGGGCCACAAATAAATCTATATATGTTTGTGCTTGAATACTTATTTGTTCCCATTAGATGTGCTAGTATAGTCTAGTTTTGATGATTCATGCATTTTAAACTTGTATTCCCATTTTTGGATTTGTTTCATGTTTTTGTGTTTATATTTAACTTCATGTATATGTCTATTTTATCCAAACTATTGTTTATACATATACATCCTTTTGAGCCACGTGCCTTCATGCATATATCTTTGTGGACTCGTTGTGTTTGGATATGTATGTATACTTTAGTTTGTATAAGACATACATATACCTTGAAGATTAAATAAGTTTTGATGATTTTCTTGTTTCAAGGATAATAAGCTAAATTGAATACTTTCATGATCATGTTCTTCACATTGTATTTGTACACTCACATTTCTTATTTACTCATGTTTTGTTTTCATGAGTTATATTTATGCTTCATTGATTATGAGTGTTAGCTATTTTGTGAATTTCATGTTTTTATGAAAAATATTTGTTTTTATTCCTTACTTGAAGGATTTCGTACTAGTTAACAAGTTTTTCCATTTAACTAGTTCGTATTCTTCATTTTGGTAGAGTTTTTCAAACATACTTCAATTTTTAAACCTATTTTGAAAAACCCTACCTCAACGGGCGGTTGGTTGGGAGATCATGCTCATGTATGCTTTATAGTGAAAATCATTTTAAACTTGAACATAATTGGGAGGATAGATTATATGAGTTATACTTTGATATTATTGTTGTTTCAATTGGTATCATTAGATTCTTTCAATTGGTATCAATTTTGACCTTTCTTGTATACTCATATATGTTTGTATGTATGTATGCTTTCAATTCTAATAGTATCAATTTCGATTGGTATTAAATTTTTCATACATATATATTTTGTTTATGCTTAAGCTTGTATATTTAAATGAATATCATGTTTCAATTGATTAGTTTTCAATTGGTATCCTTAAACAAGCTTGTGCATGTTTTTAGTTGGTTTTTCATAAAGGGGGAGAAAACTCATATTTTAGTTTTCAATTGGTATTTTGTTCCCTTACTTTATGATAGAAAATAATAATTTCAATTGATATCATATGTTTAAAATGAACAATTATTTCAATTGGTATCAAGATGTTGTTTTCATTTTTTAAATTGGTATCAAGAGGCACTTCATTGACATATTTTTTAATTGGTATCATGTTTAATGTCACCCCTTATTGACTTTGTTTTTGTTTAGACAAAAAGGGGGAGAACATTGTTTTTATTATTTTGACCCTTTTGTTGATTCTTTGTTTCGAACAAAATGGGGAGAAAAATTTATTGTTTTGATTTTTACCCCTTTGTTGATGATTGACAAAAAGAGGGAGAAAGATTTTGAGTTTGAGTTTTATATGCATATTTATGGTTTTGCATATATTAAGTTTAATTGGTATCTAGAGAAAGATTTTGAGTTTGAATTTTATATGCATATTTATGGTTTTGCATATATTAAGTTTAATTGGTATCTAGAGCATGTTTACATGTTTTGTTTTTATTTGAAAATTTCAATTGGTATAAGAGCTCTTATGTTTTATGCATACCTAGAAAATTTCAATTGATATAAGAGCATCTTATGTTTTATGCATGTCCATGCATGTTTCATGTTTAGCATGCATTGCATATTTATGTTTCTTTGTTTATGCATGAGTTAAGGGGGAGCTTCTTTGAAGCTTAACTTTAATCCATGCATATATAACTCCATGAGTTTTGTCATCATCAAAAAGGGGGAGATTGTTGGCCCAGAGGCCTTCCTCTCTAGTTTTGATGATGATTAACTCATGTAGTTATGTTTACTAATAATCTTATGATTTTAGTTTCAGATCATGTAACAAGATATTAGTTGGTGATTACTTCAAAAAGAGGAGTTTGGAAGCCTTCACTTGGTGAGTCCCGAGCCCGAGCGTCAAGATCATTCATAGCCATGCTCGTTGGATGACGGAGTTTGGACCGAGTCGACTTGAAGATGAAGATCGTCAAGAAGACTTAGATATCCTAGCGTTTAGTGTGTTTAGATCCATTTGTAAAGCTTAGTATAGTTGATATGCTCAAGTGCACTACACACACGTTTTATGTTTGGATATTGATTTTTCGTTTTTGGCTTAACCAATATTTGTTTTCATGAATAGTTGATCAAAACAAGTTTAATTGGTTTATGTATAGTAGTTTCATTCTATACATGCATGCTTAACTTTTAAACAAACTTATTTTGACTTTCCTATTCATGTATTGAAAAATCCAAGTTTGATAAAATACATGTTTTGGTTTTTGATAAAAATGATAAACACAAAATGGTTTCATATGCTTGATATTGAGTTAAAATCTTTATCACATGTTTATATATCAATGCAAAATGATAAAACTATTTTTGTGTATTTTTAGAAGATTTATGAGATTTATTAGAAATATTTTTAACCCCAGTTTCTGACCCAGAACAGTGGCTGACAGGCCAGGTCGGTCGACCGCAAGATCGACCGAACCAAGGGCTGGTCGACCGAGCGGTCGACGGACGTGCACAGCCTTGTGCACGTCTGGCAGACATATGGGCAGGTCGACCGGTCGGTCGACCGAACCAGAGAGCAGTGCTCTCTGTTTTTGGGCGGTCCAACGGTCGAAAAATCGACCGTTGGCGGTCGACCGGGCGGTCGACCGCCGGCCTGTCAGGCTGAAAAATCAGCCTAACGGCTAGTTTCTTGGGGAGCCATATATACCCCATTTCTTGGGGGTTTTGGATAAGATTTTCAAGAGCAAAAATTCCTACTTTTCTGAAGTGTTTTTACAAGTTTTAAAAAGTGTTTTAGAGCTTAAAAGATTTCATCTTTATTGTTTTTCAAGGGTTTTGGAAAATAAAAGAAAACTAGGTTTTTGGGATATTATTTTGGATTTTCATTTCTATCATCTACAAGAGATTTCCCAAGTAGTTTTTCTTTGTTATTTGATTTCCAAAAACACCTTGATATCCACTTGAGCTATATCTTCTATCCAAATCTATTTAGGATCTTTTGTTTGTGGAAAAGATTGTATTTGTGGTTAAAAGAGACCACTTGTTGTAAACCCTCATTGTTGGTTGCTCCCTCTTTGGTAGAGGTTGAGATTGTTGATTTGGGTTGGTGTTTACTTCCTCTTTGGTAGAGGTTGAGGATTGTGTTTGCTCCCTCTATTGTGAGGTGGAGTTTGGTTGTTGGCTACGGGCCTTATCCCTCTTCGGTAGAGGTGGATTGTGGTTGTATAGCCTCGGTGGCATTGTAAGGTTGAGAGAGGAGTTCGGTACTCCTTAGTGGATTAGAAATCCTTCTCGGTGAAGGCGGGGACGTAGAGCTAGGGGCTCGAACCTCGGAACATATCTTGTGTTTGCGTTTGATCCATTGTCTCTCTAACTCTCTCTCATTTATTTGTGCATAGCATCTTTCATCATTCATATCATTCACATTGCTTGTGTTGCCTTGCATTGTTTCATATTGCTTATCATCCTTATATGCTTGGCTTGTTTGTGTGTGCCTTACTTATACTTAACCACAAGAGCTTCATATAGCACCTCAACCCTTATCTAGGGGAATCAAGAGGAGTTAGTCCAGAGCCCTTCACGGGGAATTCGGCTACACTTGTTTGTTGTATTAAGTGTGTTGCAAATTAGTTTTAATTTTTGCATTTAGTTCATTAGATTAGCATATCACCTATTCACACCCCCCCTCTAGGTGATTTCAAGATTTTACACTCTCTCCTCATAATTCTTAGCCTCGGTGAAGATTTCTTAAATCTAAGCTAAGCACAATATAGTACCATGTCGACTTCATCGGGCAGCACTGTTTTCCATTAAAATTGATCGGGGAAAACTTACAAAAAGAGATCGAGGAGAAAAATTACAAGTAATTCTTTAAAGAAAGAAAAAAATTACAGGTAGATCTCCTCTGAGATATCTGGGGAAGTGTGCCGGTGGGAGTTTGGTCAGCGCGCGACCACTTTCTCCAGTTGACGATGCGAGCGATCAATCTTCAAATACTACTGCTTGGGAATTCCTTCTCACTTGGTTCCGGAGATTCCTTGAGAGGGAGGAAGATCTTAGGGTATTAACTCCTTGAATTGATCCTTGTAGGATTAGAGAAGTGGTTCTCTGAGTTCTTAGAAGCGAGAGAGTAGATCTCTTGTTGGCTTAAGCTTTGAAGCCACCAAAGAAGCTTCTGATCTTCAAAAACCTCTTGGACTTGAATTTCTTCAGGACCCTGAGCCTAGCTTACTAGTGGGCTGTTGGCCCAAAGGCCTTCCACCTTAGTTTTGATGATGATTAACTCATGTAGTTATGTTTACTAATAATCTTGTGTTGTTTAAGTTTCAGATCTTTAACCAAGATATTAGTTGGTGATTAGCTTCAACAAGGTGTTTAGAAGCTTTTCATGATGATTCCAGGGCCAAAGCTTAAAGATCACACATTGCCTAGCCCATGGATGGAGTTTTGGAGCAAGTCAACTTGAAGATGAAGATCTTCAAGAAGACTTAGGTATCCATAGTTTAGATAGTGTGTTTAGATCCAATTTGTAAAGCTTAGTATAGTTGATATGCTCAAGTGCACAACACACAAAAGATTTATGTTTTGGATTTAGTTTTCATAAATAGTAGATCAAAACAAGTTTACATGGTTTTTATGTATATTAGATGTGTTCAATATACATACATGCTTCATATCTTAAACAAACTTATTTTGATATGTCTATTCATGAGTTTTTAGGAAAATCAGATTTCCTATTGGAAAAATCAAGTTTGATAAAAATATAAGTTTTGGTTTTTGGTTTTCATGAATGGTAGTTCAAAACAAGTTTACTTTATTTCTATGTATATTAGATATGTTCTAAATATACATACATGCTAGACAAACTTATTATGACTATCCTATTCATGTATTGAAAAATCAAGTTTGATAAAAATACAAGTTTTGTTTTTGATAAAATTTGCAAGACTCGAAAATGAATTGATATGATTGATATATGTCTTGAAATTTTTATCACAAGTTTGTGTTTCAATACAAAATGTTAAAACAAGTTTTATGGGATTTTCAGAAAAGATATAAGATTTTTATAAAATAATTTTCCCAGTTTTTCTGATCCAGTTTCTGTTCCAGGCTTCTATTAGTCGACTAAGTCAACTGACCTAGTCGACTAGGCAGAAGTCGGTCGACCGGGTCGGTCGACCGACGTGCACAATTCTGTGCACGTTTGGAGCCTTTGGGACGGTCGACCGGGACGGTCGACCGGTCTGAGAGCAGAGCTCTCTGTTTGTTTGGGTCGACCGGGCCGGTCGACCGTGGTTGCCCAACGGTCATATTTTAGACCGTTGGCGGTCGACCGGGCCGGTCGACCGCTGCCTGTCAGAACTGCCAGCTCAGCTCTAACGGCTAGTTTTGTATTGGGCCAATATAAACCCCATCTCTTTGGGTTTTTGGCCAAGATTTTCAAGGTGAAAAAATTCTGGTTTCTAAAGTGTTTAAAACAAGTTTTCAAAAGTGTTTTGGGCTTTAAACTTCCAATTTGATTTGTGTTTGGGTTTTTGAAAAATTAAAGAAATAGGAATTTGGGATATTTGTATTGGTTTTCATTCTCTATCTTTTACAAGAGTTTTCCCAAGTATTTTCTTTGTTGCTTGTTTCCAAAAACACCTAGTTTTTCACACTTGAGCTATCTTCTATCCTAATCTATTAGGATCATTTGTTTTGTGGAAAAAGAAAAAGGAAAGAGGTTTGTGGTTGAAAGAGACCACCTATTGTAAACCCTTGATTTCTTGGTTGCTCCCTCTTTGGTAGAGGTTGAGGTTGTGTAATTGGGTTGTTGGTTTTGCTCCCTCTAGTGAGAGGTGGAGTTTGGTTGTAAACCCTCTTCGGTAGAGGTGTTGGTTGTTGTTGTTGTTTGGCTACGGGCCTACCCCTCGGTTGTGAGGTGGTTGTTTGAGAGAGGAGTTTGGTACTCCATTGTTGTAAAAATCCTTCTCGGTGAAGGTTCCCTCGGTGGGAGTCCTCGGTGGACGGTATAGTGGATTGGAAATCTTACACGGTGGTGTAGGCGGGGATGTAGAGCAAGGGTGCTCGAACCTCGAAACATATCATTGTGTTTGCGTTTGATCCACTTGTCTCTAAACTCTCTTTCTTTATATTGTGCAAAGCATCATACTTCATTCATATCATATTTGCTTGTGTTGAGCATAATTCATATTGTCATATCATATCTATTTGCTTGTGTTGAGCCTTGCATAATTCGCATTGCTATATCTTGTATATGCTTGGTTGTTTGTGTGTGCCTCACTTGTACTTAATCAACAAGAGCTTCACATAGCACCTCAACCCATTCAAGGGGAATCAAGAGGAGTTAGTCCAGAGCCCTTCACGGGGAATTCGGCTACACTTGTTGATTGTACTAAGTGTGTTGCAAAATTTGCATTAGCTTCCGCATTTAGCGCACTTAGTTTTGCATTTAGTTTTAGATTAGCAGAAACACCTATTCATCCCCCCTCTAGGTGTTTCCTTTCAATTGGTATCAGAGTAGGTGCTCCTGATACTTAGGCTTAACATCCTAGGAGTGAGATCCTTTGTTTGCTAATCTATTGTTTGCATTTGCTTGTTTGCACACATATAGTTTACCATGGCTTTCATGACCCCACCTATGTATGACCCTTCCAACATTCATGTTTGGAAGATTAGGATGACCGTTTATTTACAAACCCTAGGTCATAAAGTTTACCTTGCCATTACCAAGGAATCCTTCCTTAGTGATAGCAATCATATAGGGGCCAATGCACAAGCCCTAGAGGCCATTAGAAGCACATTGTTTAAAGATTATCTTTACGTGTTTCTAACATTGATTCCGCCTTTGCAGTGTGGAATTTGTTGACAACAACCACCACCTCCGAGCTTCAAGTGCAAATTCAAGAAGAGGAATCTAGTGGAGAGTCCGACTCACATTGCTTCATGGTCCAAGGAATGACTCACTTGAGGTACATTCGGAACCCCACTTAGATAATGATGATTGTGCTAGTTCTTCAAATGATTTTGTTGATCCACATGCTTTGAATGAAGAACTATCCATTGTGTGTGAAAACTTAATAGAAAAATATAAGATTTTGAAAAAGAAAAGTCTAGAAATTGAAAAAGAAAATAAGAGTTTGCATTCTAGACTTGATTGTGTTTTGCAAGAGAAGGTTGAGGTCTATAATGAAAGAGATACATTAAGATCTCAATTAGAACTTGCATTAAAAGAAAATAAATTTTTAAAATCTAAAATGATTGTGAAACACTTTTGAAGAAAAATGAAAATTTGTCATCTAAAATTGATATTGTTTTAAAAGAGAATGTTGATTTGAAAAATAAAATTATTTCCATTTCAAATGATTTAGATGTGTGTTTAAAGAAAAATGAAGTTTTGAAAAATAAGATTGATGAACATGTTTGCCATGCTAGGGTAGTTTCACCTAGATCACCCCTTGCATGCTCCACTTCTTCTATGATTAAAAATGATATAAATATGTTGAAGAAGAAAATGGATTGTTTGGCTCCACTATGAGCCATTGTGCTAAGAACCATACACGCTTGGAAACCTTGGTTCGTAAGAAACAAGTTCCAACTTTTATGCATGCACACCCTCCACGGCATACACATGCTCCACACGGACACCATCAACACATGTATGCTCATGTGTACACATGTACACATTGTGGCCGAAAAGGCCATCTTGCTAAATTTTGCTATGATCGTTTACATGTTGAGAATTTAGCAAAGAAGTTTGTTTGGGTTAGAGAAGGTACTAACCCCCATGGACCCAATAAGATATGGGTACCAAAGACCACCCCTAAGATTTTTGATGTAGGTGTGGGCTCTCACATGACGTGAGAGTGATGACACCTTGGAGTGGATGCGTTCCGTGCTTAAAGAGAATCAATTGGATGCATCACTTTCAAGGGAAGATTTGGTGGAGAGGACCACCTTTGTTTTGGAGAACTAGAGCGGTGCCCTCATTGGTTTTGGTATCGAAACTCTAACTCCTTATGTTTACATGCTTTCCATGTTTATCTTTCATAGCATGATTTGATGTTTAGTGATCATCATGAATATGCCATGTTAATTAGATTAGTGTTATACTTATTAGTTGGTTGAAACATCCATGTTTTATATGGACTTATATTTTTGTGTTTTCACCTTGGTTAAGCTAATTTGTATGACCTAGATCTAATGCACATGCATGTACATATTGATCATATATGATTTGTATTTCATATCTTTGATGTTTATAGCATGTTTCATTATTTGGTGATTATTATGATAATGCCATGTTCATTAGATCCTTGACATGCATGTATAGCATTTTGAGACACCCATGTTTATATGGACCCATATTTTGTGTTCTCACCGTTTGTTTTAGCTATCATGTTTATCATAGGTTTAATAACATGTGGATTTGCATAATAATCATGTTTAAGTTCATCATGTTAATTTTTATTGTGTTTTGATACTTCATGTGTTGATTACATGTTTAGATGTTAGTTTTCATTAAGACTAGGTATATATTCGTGCATATAGTGGGCCACAAATAAATCTATATATGTTTGAGTTGAATGCTTATTTGAACCCATTAAATGTGCTAGTATAGTCTAGTTTTGATGATTCATACATTTTAAACTTGTATTCTCATTGTTGAATTTGTTTTATGAGTTTTTCACTTCATGTATATGTTTGTATTGCCAAACTTTAAGATATACATGTATACCCCTTGAGTCATTTGCCTTTCATGAAAATCTATATATATGGACTCAATTGTGTTTAGGGATATGTATGTATACTTATTATGTTGACAATTCATACATATACCTTGAAATGAAATTTGTTTTGATGAAGATTTAGTTTTTCTTGATTTTGTGTTTAATTGTTTAACTTCATGTATATGTCTATCTTGTCCAAACTATTAGATATACATGATTATCCTTTTTGAGCCACGTGCCTTAATGCATATATTTTGTGGACTCGTTGTGTTTTGGATATGTATGTATACTTTAGTTTATATTAGACATACATATGCCATGAAGGTTAAATAAGTCTTGATGATTTTCATGTTTTTAGGTAATTTCTATTGGAAATGAAAATCTAGCTTTTCATGTCTTCAAGGAATTTCATATGAGCTTAATTGAATATTTTCATGATTGATGCGTGTCACATACCACTTGTTCACTCACTTTAGTAGTTTACTCATGATTTGTTTTCATGAGAATTTGAATGAGCTTTATGGACTTTGAGTGTTTAGTGATCATGTGATTTACATGTGTTTCATGAAAAACAATTTTGTTTTATTCCTTACTTGAAGGATTTCGTACTAGTTTTAAAAGTTTTTCCTATAACTAGTTCGTATTCTTCACTATAGTAGAGATTTTCAAACAAAGCTTATTTTTCAAATCTATTTTTGAAAACCCCTACCATCTAAGGGCGGATGGATGGGAGATCATGGTCTTGTATGCTTTAAAAATGAAAATCATTTAAAACTTGAACCTTGATTGGGAGGTATCGTAATATGATGTATACACTTGAACTTATTGCTATGTCAATTGGTATCATTGAACTCTTTCAATTGATATCATTTTGATCTTTTTGTATACTCATATGTTTATTGTGTATGTATATTTTCAATTGGTATCATCTATTGGTGATTGGTACTCATTCTATTTCATACACATATACTTGTTTTATTTGTGCTTAAGATATAAATCTTTCACAAAATCTAGTTTATGCTAGTGCTTGAGCTTCAATTTTGTTTCAATTGATCACTTTTAAATTGGTATCAAGCCCATGCATCATTTTAGTTGGCATTTCATAAAGGGGGAGAAAATTTAATTTTGTCTTTCAATTGGCGATTTTTCAATTGGTATTTGTTTCCCACTCCCTTACTTTATGATTGAAAATTTCATATTGGTATCATATGTTTAATATGAAAATTATTTACAATTGGTATCAAAACTTTGTTTAAACATTCAAAATTTATTATGTTTAATATCAATTGGTATCAAGATTTTTCATGTGTTTTGTTTAAAATTGGTATCAATATTTTTCTTGCTTGTTTATTTTCAATTGGTATCAAGATGCTTCATTGACATATTTTCAATTGATATCCAAATTGATTGTCACCCCTTATTGACTTTGTTTTTGTTTTTGTTTTTTAGACAAAAAGGGGGAGAACATTGTTTTATTGTTTTGATTGACATAATAGGGGAGAAAGATTTTTACCCCTCATTATTATTTATTGTTTTGATTGTTTACCCCTTTGTTGATGATTGACAAAAAGGGGGAGAATAATTTGGTGTTTATATATGCATACTTGTGTTTTTACATATATTAAGTTTTATTGGTATCTAGAGCATCTAGTGTTTTTGTTAATATTTTATTAATTTAATTGGGAACTAGAGCTTCTAGAACATGTGTTTGTGTTTTATGCATATTGATGCATACATGTTTATGATGCATACATGTTTATGAACATTCATTGCATATATCTTATTTGTTTATGCATGAGTTAAGGGGGAGCTTCTTTGAAGCTTAACTTTAATCCATGCATATATAACTCCATGAGTTTTGTCATCATCAAAAAGGGGGAGATTGTTGGCCCAAAGGCCTTCCACCCTGGTTTTGATGATGATTAACTCATGTAGTTATGTTTACTAATAATCTTGTGTTGTTTAAGTTTCAGATCTTTAACCAAGATATTAGTTGGTGATTAGCTTCAACAAGGTATTTAGAAGCTTTTCATGATGATTACAGGGCCAAAGCTTAAAGATCACACATTGCCTAGCCCATGGATGGAGTTTTGGAGCAAGTCAACTTGAAGATGAAGATCATCAAGAAGACTTAGGTATCCATAGTTTAGATAGTGTGTTTAGATCCAATTTGTAAAGCTTAGTATAGTTGATATGCTCAAGTGCACAACACACAAAAGATTTATGTTTTGGATTTGGTTTTCATAAATAGTAGATCAAAATAAGTTTACATGGTTTTTATGTATATTAGATGTGTTCAATATACATACATGCTTCATATCTTAAACAAACTTATTTTGATATGTCTATTCATGAGTTTTTAGGAAAATCAGATTTCCTATTGGAAAAATCAAGTTTGATAAAAATACAAGTTTTGGTTTTTGGTTTTCATGAATGGTAGTTCAAAACAAGTTTACTTTATTTCTATGTATATTAGATATGTTCTAAATATACATACATGCTGGACAAACTTATTATGACTATCCTATTCATGTATTGAAAAATCAAGTTTGATAAAAATACAAGTTTTGTTTTTGATAAAATTTGCAAGACTCGAAAATGAATTGATATGATTGACATATGTCTTGAAATTTTTATCACAAGTTTGTGTTTCAATACAAAATGTTAAAACAAGTTTTATGGGATTTTCAGAAAAGATAAAAGATTTTTATAAAATAATTTTCCCAGTTTTTCTGATCCAGTTTCTGTTCCAGGCTTCTATTAGTCGACTAAGTCAACTGACCTAGTCGACTAGGCAGAAGTCGATCGACCGGGTCGGTCGACCAACGTGCACAATTCTGTGCACGTTTGGAGCCTTTGGGACGGTCGACCGGGACGGTCGACCGGTCTGAGAGCAGAGCTCTCTGTTTGTTTGGGTCGACCAGGCCGGTCGACCGTAGTTGCCCAACGGTCATATTTTAGACCGTTGGCGGTCGACCGGGCCGGTCGACCGCTGCCTGTCAGAACTGCCAGCTCAGCTCTAACGGCTAGTTTTGTATTGGGCCTATATAAACCCCATCTCTTTGGGTTTTTGGCCAAGATTTTCAAGGAGAAAAATTTCTGGTTTCTAAAGTGTTTAAAACAAGTTTTCAAAAGTGTTTTGGGCTTTAAACTTCCAATTTGATTTGTGTTTTGGGTTTTTGGAAAATCAAAGAAAATAGGAATTTGGGATATTTGTATTGGTTTTCATTCTCTATCTTTATAAGAGTTTTCCCAAGTATTTTCTTTGTTGCTTGTTTCCAAAAACACCTAGTTTTCCACACTTGAGCTATCTTCTATCCTAATCTATTAGGATCATTTGTTTTGTGGAAAAAGAAAAGGAAAGAGGTTTGTGATTGAAAGAGACCACCTATTGTAAACCTTTGATTTCTTGGTTGCTCCCTCTTTGGTAGAGGTTGAGGTTGTGTAATTGGGTTGTTGGTTTGCTCCCTCTAGTGAGAGGTGGAGTTTGGTTGTAAACCCTCTTCGGTAGAGGTGTTGGTTGTTGTTGTTGTTGTTTGGCTACGGGCCTACCCCTCGGCTGTGAGGTGGTTGTTTGAGAGAGGAGTTCAGTACTCCATTGTTGTAAAAATCCTTCTCGATGAAGGTTCCCTCGGTGGGAGTCCTCGGTGGACGGTATAGTGGATTGGAAATCTTACACGGTGGTGTAGGCGGGGATGTAGAGCAAGGGTGCTCGAACCTCGAAACATATCATTGTGTTTGCGTTTGATCCACTTGTCTCTAAACTCTCTCTCTTTATATTGTGCAAAGCATCATACTTCATTCATATCATATTTGCTTGTGTTGAGCATAATTCATATTGTCATATCATATCTATTTGCTTGTGTTGAGCCTTGCATAATTCGCATTGCTATATCTTGTATATGCTTGGTTGTTTGTGTGTGCCTCACTTGTACTTAATCAACAAGAGCTTCACATAGCACCTCAACCCAATCAAGGGGAATCAAGAGGAGTATGTCCAGAGCCCTTCACAGGGAATTCGGCTACACTTGTTGATTGTACTAAGTGTGTTGCAAAATTTGCATTAGCTTCCGCATTTAGCGCACTTAGTTTTGCATTTAGTTTTAGATTAGCAGAAACACCTATTCACCCCCCTCTAGGTGTTTCCTTTCATGGGCTAATTATAGGCTCAATAGGGAGTTATGATTCCCTTAATTGTCTCCTCTTAATGAGGGATCATAGGTGTAACTACCCATTAACTCCCCTCACTAGGAAATAGGGAGTTATGATTCCCTTGATTGTCTCCTCTTAATGAGGGATCATGGGTGTAACTACCCATTAACTCCTCCCACTAACTTAATGATGCGGTTACTTTCCTCATGCGAAGCTAGCCTCTTCAGGCGAAGCTAGCCAGTTGAGGTGAAGCTAAGCATTTAGCTCTTTCAGCGGAGTTGTGCCAAGCTTCAGGCGAATGTAGAAGTTGGCCTTCTGTGCGGCTGTGTAGAGCTTCAGGCGAAACTATAATTAGCCTCAGGTGAAACTATAGGTTAGCTCTCTATGGAGAGCTTCAAGGCGAAGCTAGACAAACTTAGCCTCTCAGGCGAGGCTATCCCTTTGGGCTAATGCGATGCTAAGTGTTGAGCTAATTTAGCATCTTAGGCCTGCTTAGGTCTCTTCAAAGGCAACCTTGGCTTACTGTCTGCTTCATTGGATCAGTAGAGTCCAAGTCGCTAATTTGTCCCTCGGGGATGGGCAGAAACTGGTCGTCAGCTTGTCTGCGACTTGTCTTTTGTAAATCTCGCTTGATCCCCTGGGCATCCAAATGAGCTCCACCGAGCTCAAGTCACTAGAAGGATATGAAGTAACTCATTTCTAAGTGCAAACTTCACTCTCGGAATAACCTTGATAAGCATATCAGTGAGATTCTTTTTTCTGTGAATCTTCTGTAACTCGATGTCACCCTCATTAAGAATCTCCCGAACAAAGTGGAACTGACATCAATGTGCTTCATCCTCGCATGATATACCTGGTTCTTTGCCAAATAGATAACGCTCATGCTATCACAATTGATCTTCAATAGATTTTGATCAGTCCCAAGTCGTCAAGCAATCCTTAAAGCCAAATTGCCTCCTTCATAGTCTCTGTCATGACCATATACTCAGCCTCCGTAGTAGACAATGCGATAGTAGACTATAGAGTAGAGAGCCAGTTGACCGGTGCTTGGGACAATGTAAACACATGTCCCGTTGTAAACAGCATTTGTCGAGATCTTCAGTATAGTCAAAATCAACATATCTGATACACTCTTGCTTACCTGTAACATCCTTCTTGAATCTCAAACCAACGTCTATGGTATCTTTGATGTACCCTAGAATTCAGTTCACTGCCTCCCAATGACCCTTGTCGGGATCATGCATGTATCTGCTAACCATTGAGACAACTTATGACCGTTGACACTTAAAAAAGACAAACACCCAAATATCTCTTCAAATGGTCAGAATAATGTCTAACTCGTCGACATTTTTAAAAGATAAGTCGTAGGCGAGCTGGCAACCAGTCTGCGTTGTCACCACTCATGCCCATCCCAGGTGGATAGAGTAGTCATTTAGACCCTACCGATCCAGTCAAGTGATCAGTAGGCCAAGCACAGGCCTAGGCAAGCCTAAGAAAGCTAACCTAGCTCAATAGTTAGCTTCGCCTAAGCCTAATGGGATAATTTCGCCCAATAGGCTATCATTGCCTAGCTTCGCCAGAAGCTTGGCTTAGCTCCGCTGAGAGCTAACTCCTAACCTCGCCTGAAGCTTAGCACAGTTCCCCTGAGAGCTTGTCTCTAGCTTCGTCTGAAGCTTAATACGCTCTGCTGAGAGCTATTTCTTAGCTTCATCTGAAACAGCTCTCTGAGGGATAACACTCTGGCTTCGTCTGAAGCTTTATCAAGCTTCGCCTGAGCTAGTCTGACAGGCTAGCTTCGCCTGACTGTTCTAGCTTCGCCAAATAGGTTAGCTTCGCCTGACTGTTCTAGCTTCGCCAGACTGGCTAACTTCGCCAGACTGTTCTAGCTTCACCTGACTGGTTAGCTTACCTTCGCTTGACATGCTAACTTCGCCTGACTGTTCTAGCTCACCTGACTGGTTAGCTTCGCCTGACAGGCGTTACAAGCTGTTTTCAGTCTCAATTAACAGATTTCACTGATTTCTCTCCCATTAATTTAGTGGCATTAATTGCTTCTTTTAATGGAGAGTTACACCCGTTAACATCCCTCATTATGAGGAGATAATCAAAGAGATTGTAACTCCCTATTAAGCCTATAAATAACTCACTAATAAGCTTGGCTCATGGTTTTGAAGAGATTCAAGTTCAAGAGAGAAATTTGGAGAGCACAAAGTCTGTCGCTTTCAAGAGAGAAAGGGAGATCCTCTTCTTCAATAAGAACTAATGTTCTTCTAGCGTTAGCTTTTGACAGTGACACGCTTCTTCATAGTTCATTGAATTAAACTCAAGGTTACGACACCCTAGTTCTTTAGATTAATCAAGAACTTCTCCTCAGCATCAAGAGAATTCTCGAACCAGACGAGAAAGAATTCCCAGGCGATAGCATTCAAGGTCGATTACGCGCTGATCAGACTCCCACCGGCACACTTTTCTAGAAATCTCAGAAAAGAATATTTGTCATTTTTTACTTGTAATTTCTCTTCGAATTTTTTGTAAGTTTTCCCCCTTTACAATCAATGAAAAATAAGATGGCGACTCCGTTGAGGAATGATTTTTCCACTGAAAAGAAGGTCATTTCGCAACGCGACAATCAGATCCTCGGGTCTACCGCTGAGATGTTAGTTATTTACTTTGACTAAGAGAAGTTCGAAGAGCTCCTCTCTCAGGGCAGCAAAAGCCCTTTTTTCATGCACAAGCACAGAAAAATCATCATAACCAAAGCTCCTGTGGCTAACTCTCTTAAGACAGCGTCTGTCGAGGCTAAACAGGCTCAGTACGAGCCTATCATAGCCTCTAGCGAGGCTAGGCACGCTCAATGCGAGCCTATTTTAGCCTCAGGCGAGGCTAGAAGGACTTCTTGCAGTCTATTATAGCCTCTGACAAAGCTAATAAGGTCTTCAGCAACCCTATTACAGCCTACAAGGCTAAGTTAGCTTCCTGCGAAGCTAAGAAGGCCTCACCTTATCTCAATGCTCTCCAAGCCTGTGGCAAGGCTAAAGCACAATGCAATGTTAAGTTTCAAGCCTGCAAGGCAGTACTAAGAAAGCTTCTGGCGAAGCTAGTTGCCTTGGCGGCACTAAAGTCACTTTTGGCAAAGCTAGTGCCTCTGGCGGCACTAAAATCAAAGTCTTTCACAAGGCTAAAATAGTGTCTGGTGACGCTACAATTGCTTCATGCGAAGCTAGTGCCTTTGACGGCACTAAAATAACTTCTGATGAAGCTAAAATTTCAGCTTCATGTGAAACTAAAACAACTTCAGGTGAAGCTAATATTTCCAGCAAAGTTAGGGCTTTTTGCCAAATTCAAACAGTTTCATGTGAAATTCAAACAGCTTCCAGCAAAACTAAAGCCTTTTACAAGGCTAAAAGGCCAGTTGGCGATGCTAGTGCCAAAGCCTCTTGCGAGGCTAACACTTGCAACAGTGCTAAGTTAACTTCTTGCAAACCTAAACTTTCAGGCGAAGCTAGAACAACTTTGCACAAAGCTAAGCTGACAATCTTTTCTAAGGCTAAAAAGCCAAAAATTACTAAAGAGGTCAAGCCAAAAGCCTCTCAAGGAGTTGTGCTCCAAACTTCCCAGCCTCTAAAAAAGAAGTCTTGGTTCTCTGTTGGGGGTCGGTCGACCGCTCGGTTGACTGACTGTAAGGCATCAACTCTCGATTTTGTACGGTTGACCGAGCAGTCGACCAATGTTTTGGCTAAGAAATTCGATCGGCCATTCGGTCGACCGCAACCAATTATTTCAGTTGCCATGAGCCTGCTGTTGTTACCTTGATCTCCTGCATCAAGTAGTGAACTTACCTCCAACATGACAAAATTTCAAAATCAAGTTATTTTAAACTCCAATTCAAAGCCCAGCAAAAGCCAAAAGAGAGCTCTTCCGTGAATAATAATCAATCTCTTTCGATGTTGAAAGCCTGTAGTCAATCTTGCCAAGTCTTTGAAAATTTGGTGCTCAAGACAAAGCCTATGTCATGGTTGTGCCACAAAATTATTAAATTCAATGAGGATAAACTTTGAATATCCTCGTTCACACATGGGTAGTTCCATTACTTACTGAATACTAATGTGTGTTCCAACTTCCAATTATTGTCTGAAGTGCCAAAATTTTCTATTGGAAGTAGGGCATTTTATGACTGTGCTATAGAAAATGGAAGCCTGTTACTTCAGGGCCAATAGAGTGCAAAGGGAAAATTGTCTTTCCCCCCTTTAAAAAGGTTCCCATTCAAAAAAACCCCTGGGCCTTCTTCTCTCACTAAAAACCAGCCCAAATATCAATCTTTGGTCAACCACCTCTTTGTCTTTGTACTTCGAAGTCCCGTGAGCAGCAAGTTAGAGTTAAATATCTAGAATTTCCCTCACTGTAGCTATGATAAGTTGGAACATGTAAAGCGCATTAAATATGTCTGACATACAAAAAAAAGGTGCAAACAGAGAAATTATTCATCTATAGCATCGAATTTCTCCATTTAGCACAGAAAAAAGTGTAAAATCAAAAACTGTCCATCAATAGCAACGAATATTTTCACTTGTGGTTGTGTTATAAGATATTATTTAAATAAAACTTTGAATAATGTGAGATTTTTGAAATTTGAGTTTTTAATAACATTTAATGTTAATATTACTGGCCTTGGAGCTTTAATATGTGCTGATTTTACTAGAAAGTGTCTACTTTGTCTCATATAATATTTAATTAGAAAAATAAAATTAAGAAAGTTTATATTATTTTTCTTCTTGTAAACACACATGCTATTAATTTTCTTTTCTCTTAGGCTATTGTTTTTTCTTATAAATTAATTTTCTTACTTCTTTTATCACAACAATGTTACCAAGTAAGTTTTCTCACTAATTTGAGAATAATAGATGCATTGAATTACATGGTGGGTAATTTTATATGAAATATAGGCATACTAAATAAAAAGTGGATAGTTTCATATGAAAGATAGAAGTAAAATCAGTTTTATATGAAATGTCCACTTTTTATAATCAGTTTTATACTCAGACTTAATTTGTCCATCTATAAGTCAACTTGTCTAGGTTATTGTTAGTATATCAATATATAGCTCAACTTGTCTACTTGTTACTGAGATTGTCCATAACAATTATCTACCTGAATCTATAATTGTCCACATTATTTTCAGTTTGTTCATCTAAAAGTTAAATTGTCCACTTCAATTAAGTTGTTCACTTATATATGAAATTATCTACATTATTGTTAGTCTATAAAAAATAGACAAATTTAGCTCTATTTCTTGTATAAAATTGTCCACTTTTTAGTTTACTATATATAAAATTGTCCACCTTTTAGCTGTATTAGCTTTTTGGTGGCTGAGAATAGATTAGGAGGAAATAAAATTAAAATAAAAAAACAAAATTAGTCAACCCAAAAATTAGCTTAACCAACCCAAAAACTAATCTCAATCACTCAAAAGGTAATCCGACGGCTCCTGTGCTCTATTCTCATTTTCTCATTTAAGCCGATTATCTCACCTGATCACTCGTGCGTGTGTATCAAACTAATGAGAACATTTATTGGGAACATTGTCGTGATAAAAAAATTCAAAAATTAAATTTATATTATAAAATAATGTAAGGAAAAATAAATTAATGTGTTTACAAGAAAACTAAATATAATATTTCTTATTTTTTATTTTGTTAATTAAATATTATAAAAAATAGAGAATTTCTCGTAAAATAAGCATATTAAAGATCTAAACTAGTAATACAAGCATTAAATGCTATTAGAACCATAAATCTCACAAAACTCACATTATTCAAAATTTTATTAAAAGAAAATTTGATAACACATCAACAGGTGGACAAATTCGATGCTGCAGACAGGTGAATAATTTCTAAGCTTGCACCTTTTACCCTTTCATTTTGATTATATTATCAACATTTTTTCTCACTAAAATGATATTAAAAATATTATATAAAATGATGAACATGTCTATTCAACACAGAACCAACCTACATTTTACGCTCTAGAGCATTAAATGCTCCTGCAATTGAAGACCTCTGCCAAGTTTCTTTTATCAACGCGCATCTATTGAGTCAGTTGAGGTGGGCAAATAATAGAGAATATGGACAAATAATAGCGAAGGGTGGACAAACTGGAAGCCGCCACTGAGTAACATGTGACGTGACGAGCATTAAGTGTGCGTCATATGCGCTGCACTAGTCAACTCAGATGGGGCCAGCTCATCAAGGGCAATCAATATATGCATTACGAATAAACAGCATAGACCGTAAAGTTGGTCAAAGAAATTTTGCAAAAAAAAAAAACACAACTCGAGAGGAAGGACGACCATTCACTGAAAATTATCAGTGGAGGGGCCTCGAATCCACGAGAGATGATAGGCGGTAACAAGAAGCGGACAACGTAAATCATTGATTTAAAAAGGTAATAATATTAGTTAATACACTAAACTCCATAAAACAGTGTGAACTACATGGGTTGGGTTTGTTTATGTGGATAAGCCTGTTTGGTTAAGGGTGGAAATAAGGAAGTGATGAAGTGAGGAAGTGATAATAGTTCCCTTTGAAACTTGAGAATTGGTTAGTAAGTTTTCTGGTGTTTGGATGTTGTTGGGAAGTGTGGTTTGAAAAATGTTTTGTCTTTTCTAGTGTTTGGATGGTAATGTGAAAGTAGAAATGGAATAGTTGACCACAAAGTTGACCGCAAAATATTATTAAAATAAAAATTAATTAAGAAAAATAAAAAATGGATTGTAATTAGAATGCAAGTGAGATTTACATGATCAAAAAATTAACTGTTTTGTACTACAACTTATTAAAATGAGATTTACATGACCACAAAATTAACTGTAGCACTGTGGAAGTGAGGAAATTGTTGTGTAAAAGAGAAAAGAGAAAAGGAAAAGGGGTTTTCTTATTTTCCTTTTCCGGTGTTTGGATAGATAGGAAAGTAAGCAATTATACTTCTCCATTTCCTTACATCCGCTCACTTCCTTGCAACCAAAGAGTAAATAACTAAGAACAGCTCCTGGTGGAGGGGTTGCACGCGTGATTTGGACGTCGAATAATTTAAACATCACTCTCCTCCTCTCTCTCCTCCCACTCTCTCTCCATCCTTTTCTCTCTCATTTACTCGTTACCTTCTGCTTTCTTCTCTTGTTGCTCTGACGAGGCGAGCGTACTAGAGCTAAGCTGCAGGGGAGAGATGATGGTGAGAGCCACCGCTTCACTGCTTGTTGCCTCCTCCTCCTGCTTCTTCTTGTTTTGTTGTTGGAGCAGCACCGCGGTGGCCCAGATTCCGATTCCGGCCAAGTACGATGGGTTTGCTTACCGCGGGGGCATCGCTCGTTCGGTGATGGTTGAGGCTTTCTTGGATCCCATGTGCCCAGATAGCAGAGACTCGTGGCCACCCTTGAAGAAGGCACTGAGCCACTACGGCTCTCGCCTCTCCCTCATCGTTCATCCCTTCCCTCTCCCGTGAGTTACTACTTTCTTCATTTATCTGCTACGCTATTTTCTTTTTTCTTTCTTTTTGTGCTAGAAAAGTGCACGTGTGTCGTGCATGGTGGAGCCTTTTTTAACTTGATTAATTCCTAATAGAAAAGAAATTTTTGTAAAATGAAGAAATTAAATTTAGAAAAATAAAAAAAGGAATATAGAAAAGAAAATAAGGAATAAATGGGAAAAAAGGAATAACCGAATAAAAGGTTGAACATATGCAAAAAAAAAAAACTTAAAATAGTAAATGGAAAACGGGAACGTAAATGAACATAAAAAATTAAAATAAGAAGAAGAATCTTAAAAAATAAAAATATAAAAAGAGAGAAAATAAAGAACCATAAAGCTGAATAGAATATGAAAATAAAAAAACATGGGAAAAAAATGAAAGAAAAGAATTGTGAAAAAAAAATCACTGAAAGTAGAATGGAAGATTCTATCAAAATAAAGGGGGGGAAAAAGAATATAAACCAACTAAAAAAATGAAATCTAATGAAAATAAAGAAAAGATAAAAATAGGATAGAATAAAAATGAAAATCTTAAATAGGAAAAGAAAAAAAATTATAAAATGACACAAAATCAGAAATAAAAAAGTATAAAATATAATTAAAATATATAAACAATTAAAATAAAAAAATTGAAAAAACAAAAGTTGAAAGGATAAAAAAATTTTAAAATAGTTTTGAAAAATAAAAAATAATTAAAAAGTAGAATAATATCTCAAAAGAAATAAAATAAAATTTTGAGCTGAAAGGAAAAAAGAAAAAAAATAAAAGCTTCCTATAATAAAATTAGAACAAATAAAAAACGAAGAGAAAGGGTCAAACTGAAGAAACACTAAAAATCTCGGCCAAAAAAAAAGTATAGTAGGACAATAACTAAAAGAAAATTGAATTATAAAAAAGTAAAAAGATAGGTAAAAACAGATAAGGGACAAGAAGGTGGGGACAAGAAAACGTGAATGTGTTTTCTATTTGCTTTTAAGAGTAATTGTAGATTAATCCTCTAACCCTAGGTTAATTTCTTAATACCTCCTTAAACTTTTATGGTTTTCTAAGTAAAAACCCCCCTCAACTTAAGAAATCACAAAAAATCACACTTAACTATGTTAGTTTGATACTTTTCAATTGTTCAAGGAACTTTTTTTTATACTGGATTTCTTTGTGTTTTATTCCAATACTAATATCATGTCTTCCTACTGCTCCCCAAATGGATCCTAAATATCTGCACGTCAATATTATTTTTAAGATGCCAACTATAGTAATCTCTATTAAAATCCAACTACCCAAACTTGTACACTTACAAAGATTTCATTAAATTCAACCTACCATACTTCTGAAATTCAAGTTGTTGTGTTTCTCAAAGCATATTTGACACTTCTTTCATTATTTGAGAGAAATGTAAATAGTTTTCTGAAGTTTAGGTCTTGACATAACTTCCACAAAAAAACATGCATTTCACGTGTCACAGATGAAGTTAACTTGATAACTTCACGTGTTATTTCCATCGTGAGAATATTTTTTTTTTTTTTAATGGCGTGTTTGCTAAACGAGAATTCACTCGGGAAAATCCAAGATTTTCATGTGAATTCTCGTATTTGTTTAGAGCTTAATTAAACAATCATAGGAATTGGATTCCCATGGGCATCAAATCTGGGAATAGGATCCTCACCAATTCGTTCACTATCACTACCTTCGCGTTACGAGATTAGTTTGAAAAAAATATATACACAAGAATGTCATATTCCTGAAAAAGATTTAATCGTACCGAGAGCTCAATAATAGTTTATTAGCTAGAATATTCTAAGCATATTAAATATGACTGTTTTCAGGAATTTAATGCCAGGAAATCATATTCTTGAAATATGTTCATATTGCATCCTCAATACAGTTTACATTCATTTTCGTAGTGTCCTTGCTGTATATTCAATAACACACCATCTTGGCCCTCAAATATCTCATCATCTTAATTAAATCCATCAAAACCCAACTAGCCTTTGTTGCTGTATTCTCAATCCATCTAACCCCAGCTACAAACTGAACCTAAACTAAACCCAAACATAGCCTGTATATGATTCTAGCATGTATTTGAACTGAAATCAAGAAGAAACTTACAAATTTGTTTTTTTTATCTCACCAAAAATGATTTAAATCTTAAGAAAAAAAGGAAAAAACTTGGACGTGGTGAAGAAGACACTTGATAATTTGTAATGCTAAAAAAATCGAACCGAACTCCTCCTCAAACCGCGCCAAGCCAATCGATTTGGTGCGGTTCAGTGGATCAGTTTAGCTGATCCAATGCTCGCCCGTATTGCATCGCATCAGAAATGCAGTCAGTCTTGGTGAACTGAGATCAACAATGAATGATAAATTTTTCCTCTCTTCACATTTTATAGCTTGAAGTAAAAGTTTCCTGCAGATTTTCTTTGCAGTTGTCTTTTTCAAGTCCATGACAATGTTGGTGATTACTGTTTCTGGAAAATACAGGTATCACAGCAATTCCTACGTCGCTTGTCGCTCACTTCATATAGCAAACAAGTTGAACTCATCTTTAACATATCCCTTGTTGGAATTATTCTTCAAATACCAGGTAACACTTTACACACACACACACACACACACACACACACACACAAAGAAGCATATATGGTTGTGTAGTGTAGATTTATCAGTAGTTCAACAAACTCCATACTGAATTCAGTCATCAATCAGGAAAAGTACTACAATGCGCCAACTTATAATAAGTCGAGGGCACATATAGTTGATCAATTTTCCAAGCTCGCTGTCTTGGCTGCTGGAAAGGATTTGCAGGCTGCATTTGTGTCTGGTTTTGACGATACTGTAACTGATATGGCAGCGAGGATCTCCTTCAAGGTGAGAAACATGTCTCTCTTCCTACGACGTTGGATTATTCGGAACTTTCGTTAAATAAACGTTTTCTGATCTCTTTTGGTTGTTTTCCAGTATGGCTGTTCAAGAGGCGTGTCCGGAACGCCTTCATTTTTTGTTAATGGTATCCCCTTGCCAGATTATGGTTCTGCACTTGACTTCAAGAAATGGAGAAGCATTATTGATCCACTCTTTGAAAAGTAATCAAAAGTCGACAAGTACGATAGTGAATCTGGGTTTTAGAGGACATTGGCTTCATATATTTCAGGGATATCATTTATGGTGAACTGCAGAATGCTAAATAAAGGGCAAACCGTCTTCTTGTATTTAAAAACTGTCCTCTTGTATTGAAAAACTGTAATTGGTAACCTGCACCAAATTATATGAAGTGTGTGTCGGCGTCAATAACATAGCACGTCACCTCAGATCTTAAGTCCCCGATCTGACATTTGAGTTAATCTTTCTCATTGGGCGCGTACCATTGGCGTTTAAACCGTAAATGTTAGTTTGAGTGGCACTTAATCGGTGAGTGAGGATTCTTAAGTGCTGCATGACCCGGCAGAGCATGATGCTAAACGCGAATACTGGATCCACCTGAATGTGACTCACTTCAGATAATTCAATATACCCTGTGAAGTACAGGGGTCTATCATGTTTCCCATTAACCTGCATGTCGTCTGGAGTGAAGATTATGCAGGGGCATGTTGAGAGGCGTGGAGGCAGTTTTCTTCCTCCTCTAGCTCAGTTAGAATTCGGGCTATGAAGGCCTCAGCATCGGCTAAAGCTTCTCTCAGAGTTTCCCTTGTTGACTTGGACAGTCTCAGGAGCTCATAAAGGGTGATCTTGGCCGGTATGTTGGCCATTTGAGCCAAGACATCAAAGTAGTAAGGTCTCGAAGATCCTTCCGCTTTGTCTTCTGAGAGAGCCTTGGCGTACCGAAACTCCTTTTGCGTCTCCACGGGTTGCTTCGTGAGTTGCTTAGTTGGCTCTGGGGTGGGTTTAAGCGGATTGGCCACCATTTCATTATACTTCTTCAATTACGATTGGCCCGAGCGAGTCCCAGCCATAAGCAACGCATTTGGTTCTACAACAAGGACGATTGTCTCCTCCTCAGAATCAGTTGGCGAGGCGACATCGGTTTCTACTTCCCAGGAAGAAGCACACACCACATTACAAGGTGAGGCTTTTGCTTTTCCCTAGACTTCCTGTGGGTAACAGTACTCCACTACTGGCCTTCCACGAGGTCAGGATGAACCCACATGATCTCTCCTTGAGGAGTAGGAACAGGTACGAGACCTTTCTCCTACTGGTGGCGTGAATCTATATTGACCACCCTTAGTTCCCCTTTGGGGATGGGAATCACTCCGGCTGGCGTTGGAGGCTGCACCCCGAATTAAAAAAATGACATCATATTAGCTGTCACTTTCTTCTGCTCTGGGCGAAACTTGAGCACCTCTACATCAATCAAGGCGTGGAGGATGTCTTTGAAGATGTAACAACCCTTGGTAGGGTGCCCCAGCATTCTGTAGTACAAGCAGTAATTGGATTTGTCAGTTTTGCCACCTCCTCAGAACGTCTAGTCGGTTGCTCTTGTTGAGTAACTTGAACAACGAATCGACATGCTCGTCTTTGAAGGAGTACTGCTTGTTGACGCGCGGCAGACTTGAAGAGCCAACCCTTCTAGCTGGTTGGGGCTTAGAAGGAGATTTTGTCTTTGTTGCCAGTGTGTCCTTTCTTTTAGCTTGGAAAGATGCTTCTGGCGCGTGACTTGTCGACTTTTCGGGTCTGAGCTTGTTTTCTTCTGTCTTAACCCTGGCGACAATATCTTCTGCTTGTTCGACTTGCTGGACCAACTGCTTCCAGGTACGGCTTCCAGCTACCCCGATCTGAGCTAAGAGTGAGGTTTGCAAATTGTGACGGCATGTTTCCACTAGGGTGGCCTAGGTCATATCGCTAAGACATCAGAGTGCCATGTTCCGAAATCTCTCCACAAATGCTTTAACTGGCTCTCCCTTTCGTTGCCTCGTTGCCAGGAGAGTTGGCATGGTAATCTCTGAATTATCTTCGAAGAAACGGGTGAGAAAAAGTTTCTCCAGATCACACAGTTCTTGATAGAGCCTTCTGAGAGCTTCATGAACCATTCAAAAGCAATCCCTTTAAGGGTGCCGATGAATAAACGTGCCAGGATGGCATCATTTGATACTACATTTCCGGTCTGGGACTTGAAGTAGTATATGTGCTGGTTCGGTGACCCTTTGCTGTCGAAGGCCTGTAGGGTTGGAGCTTTGAATTTATGAGGGTACGGGACAAAATCTCACTCAGCCAGGTACGGCCGGATCACTCTTACTTCTTGGAGGCCTTCCGATTGGCAAGGGCTTTAAGACGTTGTTCCAGTTTACTCATCCTTTTAGAATGAGTGCTCTCATTATCTGAACTGCCTCCCTCTTTGATGGAGGCTTGGACGACTCGGAGTTGGAATACTCCTCGGTATGTACAAAGGATGAGCTTTCTCCTTCCTTCCGTTTGCCCTTGGACTTCTTGGTAGGAGTCTTGGCCTTCGGCTTCTTCTTCTTATCTTCAAGCAATTGCGAAAACATCTGCTTGAGGATGTCGATATATTCTTGTTGGGGGCACGAATCATATCGAGTTGTTCCCTCTATACTAGGGCTTGCTGTTCAAAGCGCCCATTTTTCAGGAGTCCCTGCCATATACACGAAGGCTTCTTTCTCGACGGAAGAGTTTGAGGCCTGTGACTCCGCGATAGCAGTGTGACTCACTCCAATGCCCCGGGCTAGGGCACTGTAGTCCACTGGGGTTATTACGCCAGTTCGAGTGCGGGTATGTCGGTACACTCCTTCCGGCTCGGTGTCAGACTCGTCGGAGCTTACTATTGGCTGCTTCCCCTTTGTTCTACTTAGCGTAGTGCTTGGACCTACCATGTTCGCAGTAACTTCAGGGTACTCTATATCAGAGAAGGTTCTCCTTGTGCGGGAGCGACGCCTTTTGGCCGAGCGGAGATTGACGTAGACGATAACAAGCTGAACACCAACTATTTACTTATATGCGAGCTGTAGTGGCATTCAGAGAGCACCGCTGTGATGAGCCGTTCACAGCAGCATAGCGGAGTGATTTGATGAACACTTCTCTTCTTTGTCAAGTAGTCCCTTAGATTCATCGGAGGGGGATCGGAGGGACCAGACTCGAGTCCCTGAGGATGAGGACTTTTCAGCTCCCTTCTGACCCTAACCGTCGAAGAGCGAATGTTAATCTTGCGTCGCAACTCCAAGACGCAAGTCTCAGGGGCACAGGGTTCAAAGACGCGGAGTTCACGTTCTATAGATCAGACGTGGCTCTCGCGTTTTGGCTTTGAGACAAGGGTCCCGTGCCTCTGTTGATAAGAGACGCGGACTTCATGAGTCCCGCGTTCTGTAGTAGAGACGCGGGTCTCGTGTCTATGAGAAGAGACGCGGACCTCGCGTTGTTGATCATCGCGTCTGTGAGGTAGGGTACGCGAGCTTCTCCAGCTCTGCGTTTTGGTATTCAGACGCAGACTTCGTGCGTCTGATGCAGTTCAGAAGGGACGCGAGCCTGAGCTGCGCGTCCTGTATCTGTCGGACAGATGTTTTTTTCAGCTTCTTCCATCTGTTGTCGACGTGTGCGACACCTTTGTCGACGTTCAGCATTCCGGTTACGCTTCACGGGTTGTTAGGGACCCCTGATAACCTAGAGCTGAGGAAGAGGAGGGGCGTGGCAAGATTGGCCTTCAACGACGTTGGCCTCGCGGGTCTCGTGGGAGACGTTGACGCGGGCCACGCGCGCGACGCAGCCAGAAATAGCCCTGTTTGCGCAGGCCATCTTTGGGGAAGTCTCCGAAGAGACTTGTGAGCAGATCTCCGAGGAGACCTTGTGGTACTGTCGTGCCACCCTGGGGCTCTTGGAGCCAGAAAAGAGGAACTCTTCGTACTTTGCCTGGTCGAATTCCACAATGAGTGACTCGACCGTTTTTCTCATGAAACTGACGTCACCTTGTGCCACAACTTGCTCATCAGTAGAGAAAGTAGTCCCCAGCGGAGTCGCCATCTCTTGTACAGGGAGGAAAGTTGAAGGTATTGTTGGCCCAGAGGCCTTCCACTCTAGTTTTGATGATGATTAACTCATGTAGTTATGTTTACTAATAATCTTGTGATGTTTAGTTTCAGATCTCTAATCAAGATTTTAGTTGGTGATTAGCTTCAACAAAAGTGTTTTGGAGCTTTTCACACGGTGACTCAAGAGCCCGAGCGTCAAAGTTATATCTAGCACTCGTTGGAGTCAAGCTCGGTGGATCACGGTTTGGATCAAGTCGACTTGGAGACGGCGCTCTACAAGAAGACCTCGATACATAGTTCAGTTTATGTCAGAGTTCGAAAACTCGGCCGAGTCGGATACGACTCGGAGGCCCGAGTCAACCGAAGATCGCCGAGTCGAACCAGATCGGGTCCGACTCGGACCCGACTCGGTCAACTCGGCGAGTTGACCGAGTCGGACCCGATCCGGGTCGACTCGGCGCCCGTGAACCCCGATTAAAAAGCGCTGAGGGAGAGAGAGAGATCAGATCTGATCTCTCTCTCGCGCGCCGCTCTCCCCCCCCCCCCCCCCCCCCGGCGTCGCCCTCGCCGTCCCCCGCGTCGCCGTCGCCGTCGCCGTCGCCGTCCGTCTGCAGATAATTCTCCCTCTCCCCTCTCTCCCTCTCAGTCTCTCTCTCTTTCCCCCTCTCTCCCTCTCTCTGTGCCTCTCTCTCCCTCTCTTTCTCCGTCTCTCTCCCCCGCAGCGACTCTCTCTGTCTCTCTCTCTCTCCGTCTCTCTCTCTCCGCAGCGACTCTCTCTCCCGACTCGGCAGTGCTCTCTCTCTGTCTCTCTCTCTCCGCAGCGACTCTCTCTCTCTGTCTCTCTCTCTCTCTATCGGACTCTCTCTCGCTCCCTCTGTATCTCTCTCTCTCCCCCTCTCCCTCTCTTTGTCTCTCTCTGTCCCTCTCTCTCCCCGTCTCTCTCTCTCTCTCCTTCACTGTGTTTCCCTCTCTCTCCTCTGTCTCCGTCTCTCTCCCTCTCTCTGTTCCTCTCTCTAATTAATTTGCATTTAATGTAATTTAATTTAGTTTAGTTTAGGTAAAGTTAATTTAACTTAATTTAGGTTAATTTAATCTAATAAAGTTTTGTAATTAAGTTAGGTAATTTAATAATTTTATTGAAGTTAGGTAATTAAGTTAGTGTAGGTTAATCTAGTATAAACTAGTTTAGTTTAATTTAATGTAGTTTCATTTAATTGAATTTAATTTAATTTAAATTAGTTTTAGTTAACTTAATTTAGGTCAATTTAATTTAATAAAGTTTTGTAATTAAGTTAGGTAATTTAATAATTTTATTGAAGTTAGGTAATTAAGTTAGTGTTGCTTAATCTAGTATAAACTAGTTTAGTTTAATTTAATGTAGTTTCATTTAATTGAATTTAATTTAATTTAAATTAGTTTAGTTAACTTAATTTAGGTCAATTTAATTTAATAAAGTTTTGTAATTAAGTTAGGTAATTTAATAATTTTATTGAAGTTAGGTAATTAAGTTAGTGTTGCTTAATCTAGCATAAACTAGTTTAATTTAATTTAATGTAGTTTCATTTAATTGAGTTTAATTTAATGTTTTTTTTTAATTTAGTTAATTTTAGTTTTAATTTAATTTAACAGATAATTTTTTTAAATTTCAGTATGGCTCCAAAGCAACGCGATATTGGATGGGAACATGGTACCCCTGTTGGTGGAAATAGAAAACTTGTGAAGTGTAATTATTGTGGGAAACAAGTCCATGGTGGTATCACTAGATTGAAGCAGCATATAGCACATATACCTGGTCAGGTGGAAGGATACTTGCGAGTATCAAAAGAGATATCTCAAATAATGAGACGACATCTTTCTGAAGGTAGCAAAGAAAGAGCGGCCATAAAATCTAAAAAAGACCGACTTATGAGATCTTTAAGTGAGGAAGATTTTTATGATGTGACCGAAGAAGATTCTGATAATGAAATTGAAGAAGTTGGTGGTTTAGAAGGAGTTGAAAGAAGACAACTAAAACAAGCCATGAAAGAAAGTCGTGAAATGGCTTGGAGATCGGCAGAAGGAGTTGATATTGGTGGCAGTAGTTCACAGCCTTCAGGATCAGGGAGTAACCGTGGATTGCGTCGGAGTATGACTATGAGAGAAGCTGAAATTCCAGCTCGTGGTATTGATCCTTACATGTTCCCAGCAAAACAGAAATCAATCAAAAGCATGTTCTCAACTGAGAATATGAAAAAGGTTGGGAAATCCGTGGCGAAGTTCTTTCACTACAATGCAATACCATTCAATGCAGCTGATAGTGGTCCTTACTACCAAGCCATGATTAATACTATTGCGGAGGCCAGGTGTAAAAGGCCCTACAGGGTACCAGATTGGCAATCTATATTTAGAGGACGAAATGAAAGAAATTGAAGTATATATTGCTTCAATAAAAACAAAATGGCCGCAGTATGGTTGCACGATCATGTGTGATGGATGGAGTTCTCATAATAGAAAGCCTATTGTTAATTTCACGATTTATTGTGATAGAAGCATGATCTACCATACTTCTGTTGATACCACTGATATCTCGAAGACTGCTGAGTATATATTCTCGCTAATGGATAAAGTTGTTGATGAAGTTGGTGAAGAAAATATCGTGCAGGTTGTAACAGATAATGAGGCAAGTTTCAAAGCAGCTGGTCACATGTTGATGGAGAAGAGAAAATATTTGTTTGGTCTCCCTGTGCAGCACATTGCATTGATTTGATGCTTGAAGATATTGGCTCTTTGAAATCAGTCAAGGAGACATTTGATGATGCTAAGATGATCACATCATTCATTTACAATAACCTCAAAGTGGTGAATTTAATGAAGCTATATACCAAAGATAGAGATTTGTTGAGACCAGGTATAACACGGTTTGCCACCGAGTTTATTTCTATTGAAAGCCTTATTCGCTATGAGCAAGATTTGAAAAGAATGTGCACGACTACCGAATGGCGTGAATTCAACAAGGAAAGGAGTAGAAGAAGTGTGCGAGATAAGGTTTCTAATCTCATTCTGACTGACCGGTTTTGGAAGAAGGCAAGAGAGGTCCAAAACATTATGGATCCTCTTGTTAGAGTCTTGAAGATAGTGGACCAGGACAAGAAACCTACACTATCTATTATACATGAAGCTATGGATAGAGCAAAATTGGCTATAAAGGCCTCAAATAAGAACTGGAAGAAGTACTGGGATATCATTGATAGAAGATGGGAGGGACAATTGCATAGACACTTGCATGCTGCTGGTAATTCATTTGCCTAGAAATCATATTTGTTGACTAGAAATTGAAACTGTCATATTATAACAATCGTGTGCTTACATTATTGCAGCATATTTTTTAAATCTAACACTCTAATATTCAAAAAACTTTTCTACACATCCAGAAGTGAGATATGGATTAAAGGAGGTCATTAAAAGATTGGAGCCAGATTTGAATAAACAAGCAAGAGCTATTAATGAGGTAATAATAATTTATTTATTTCATCGATATAATGTTATGCAAATATTAACACTTGTGATGTATATTCTTACAGATAAAATTATTTGTGGATGGAGTTGGAGAATTTGGAAGCTCACTAACAAAAAAAGCAGTGCAACAATCTCTTCCAGCTGATTGGTGGATTAATTATGGCGAAGCAGCTCCCAATCTGCAGAAAATTGCCATCAAAGTCTTAAGCCAAACATGTTCTTCATCGGGTTGTGAAAGAAATTGGAGCACGTGGTCGCTAATTCATACAAAATTGCGCAACCGGTTGGTAATGAAAAAGTTACATAAACTAGTATTTGTGCATTACAATATGCGGTTGCGAGTAAGAAACTTGACATGCAAAAGCGACACTGATGATTATTACAACCCAATTGATCTGAACAATATTTTCAATGATGATGATATTTTGGATGAGTGAATTCGTGAGGGAGAACAGCCGATGTTACCACCAGATGACTTAGGTTGGTTAGATGAAGGTATTCGTCGTACTGACGAAAGTGGCGGTGATGATGGTGACAGCGGTGATGATGACAGCGGTGATGATGATGGCGGTGATGGTGGTGAGGGTGATGGCGGCAGTGATGGTGGTGAGGGTGGTAATGGTGAAGAGACTCATGGTGTTGGTGGAAGCCAACGAGATGATGCTTTAACATGGGATTCAGAATATTATGCCACACAAGATACAGATCATGGAGGCCGGGCGGGGATTTCGCAACAGCGTAGGCATTTGGATCGGTTGGTCGAATTCAGTTCTAGCGATGATTATTCGAGTAGACATGATAACTACTCACATGGTCATCATAGTCTTGAAGGCCATTTACAGGGGTTGAATTTGACATCTGGCCAATATTCTGGCACTGATTATTCTAGCACTGGTGAATACTCTACTAGCAGCACTGAATATCGAGGTTTTGGGTATTATCACCATGGAGCTGATATTACACAACCCCTACCGCCATATTACTCTGATAGTGGATCCTCTGGCCAATCATCTCAGCCTACAGGATCTCACCCACAAACATATTATTATCCTTATGGAAACTAGACCTGTCAACGGGTCGGGTTCGGGTCGGGTCCGGGTGGTACCAGACCCGGACCCGATTACTATAGGATGTACCATACCCGACCCGTTTACCCGCGAGTATAGAACCTAGGTTCCCATACCCGGACCCGTGGGTTCGCGGGTCTGGACCCGTTTACCCGGACCCGTGGGTTATGGTGTTTCCTATCTGTAAGTTATGAGAAGTCATGGCTATCACACAAAAATGTTTGACAAGTGGCATTTGGAGAAGACAATGCATATCCTAGTTATTCTTCCCCATTACTAATCCAGTTGGCAAACATTAATTAGCTGACATGAGCTATATATGGTGTTTCCTATCTATATAGTGTTCCCATTTACTAATCGGGTAAACGGGCAAACGGGTATGGTCCATGTAAAATCATACCCGACCCATGTACTAATCAGGTAAACGGGCAAACGGGTATTCGGGTTCGGGTCCAGAACTGAGTTTTCCATACCCGTCTAAACGGGTCGGGTTCGGGTCGGGTCCGGTCCAGACCCGACCCGTTGACAGGCCTAATGGAAACTATATGCCTGGTTTCTATACTTATCGCGGGCCATATGATAATGATGATTTGGAGCCTCCTCGTAATTCAATGTGGAAATGACTATATTAGCAGGTACTTATGAATTATTTTGTGCAATTTACTATATTATGCATGTATTTTGATATTTTCTACCGACGACACTTGTATTTATGCTTTCACGTTATGTTTTGAGTGTTAGGTGATATGTTTTGAATATGTGATGCATTAATTTTGATGTTTACATTTTTTTATGATTTGTCATAATTTTTTTGGCGTTCTATGTAGCGTTTTGCGCGTATCGTCCGAGTCCGATCCGAGTCACCGAGACCGATCCGTCTCGGTGTCGGCCGAGTCGGCGGCCGAGACCGAGACTTTGAACCATGGTTTATGTTTTAGATCTATGTGTAAAGATTAGATAGTGTGGTATGCTCAAGTTCACAACACACACTTGTTTAAGTTTTGGTCTTGGTTTTCGGTTTTGGTTTAACCGATCTTGGTTTTCATGCATAGATAGTATCAAAACAAGTTTACATTGTTTAATGTATATTAGATATGTTCTATATACATGTATGCTTCAACTATTTAAACAAACTTAGTTTGATAGTCTATTTCATGAAGTTTGGTGTTTTGATATTTTAACAAAACTTATTTTTGGTTTTTTTAGTCAAAAACATTGATATATATCTATTTCATGTATATTGGATTATATCCATATACCACATGCTTCAAGTTGTTTCTAATATCATGTTTTTATATTTGGATGAGTTTTAGACAAAACGATTTTCAATTCAAAAATCCAAGTTTTGGAAAATACGGATTTTGGTTTTCGGCAAAATTTCCATAACACAAAAAGAGTTCAAAATGTTTGCGACTTGTTTGATTTTTACTCAAACAAGTTTGTATTTCAAATATCATGTAAGAACTTATTTTTGTGGATTTTTAGAGATTTTATGGATTTATTTGGTAATTAAAAACCTAGTTTTCAAATCCTTTAAAAAATCCTGCCAGGCTCTGGCGGTCGACCGTTCCGGTCGACCGGACGTGCACAAGAACGTGCACTTGGCCGTATCAGTTGGCCGGTCGACCGTGCGGTCGACCGACTGAAGGCAACCCACTCTCGGGTTGCCCCGGTCGACCGGCGGTCAGAGCCGTTGCTCTCTGGTTCAGGGCCCGGTCGACCAGGCGGTCGACCGGAAGGCTCAACGATCAAAAATTTGACCGTTGGCTGGTCGATCGGGGGTCAATTTTGACCTTTCTGCTGCCAACGGGCAGATTCTGTTTTGGCCTATTTATACCCCATCCATTAGCCAGTTTTTGCAATATTTCCAAGAGCAAAATTTCTCCTATTTACAAGTGTTTTATACTAGTTTTCAAAAAGAGTTTTTAGAGCCAAAAAGGATTCATCTTATTTGTTTTTAAAGGGTTGGAAAAATCAAAGAAAAATTGGATATTTGGGATATTGCTTTTGATCTCATTTCATACTTATTCTAGTTGTTTTCCCAAGTATTTTTCTTTGTGTTTTTAATTTCCAAACTCTTTATTTTTCACACTTGAGCTTATCTACTATCATATCTATTAGGATCTTTTATTTGTGGGAAAATTTAGTTTGTGGTTGTGGAAACCACCAAGATTGTAACCCTCCTTATTTGTGGTATCCCTCTTGTGTAGAGGTTGATTTTGGAGTGGTGGTTAGCTCCCTCTAGTGAGAGGTGGAGATTGGTGTTTGGCTCCCTCTAGTGAGAGGTGGAGTTTGTGTTGGAATCCCTCAAGTGTGAGGTGATTGTTTTGTATTGGCTAAGTGCCTAACCCTCTAAGTGTAGGGGTGTTTGTTATGGATTGTGCCTTGCCTCTAGTGAGAAGTTGTATTGGTTGAGAGAGGAGTTGTGTACTCCCGTTATTGTATTGCCCCAAATCCTCAGTGGAGGTTCCCTGTGTGGGAGTCCTGTGTGGACAAGTTAGTAGATTGAAAATCCTTCTGTGTGAAGGCGGGGACGTAGAGCAGTGGCTCGAACCTCGAAACAAATCTTATTGTTTGCGTTTGATCCATTGACTCTAACTCTCTCTCTCTATTACTTTGTGCATTGATTCATATTGCCATATCATATACATGCTTGTGTGTTTGTGTGCCTCACTTGTGTTTAATCACGAGAGCTTCATATAGCACCTCAACTCTTATTCAGAGGAATCAAGAGGAGTTAGTCCAGAGCCCTTCACGGGAATTCGGCTATACTCGTTAGTTGCATTAAGTGTTGTTGCAATTTAGTTTTTAATTTTCGCATTTTGTTCATTAGATTAGCCGTACACCTATTCACCCCCCTCTAGGTGTACCTTCAATTGGTATCAGAGCCTACGCTCCTGATATTTGGTTTAACCACCTAGAAGTGTGATCTTGATTTGCTAATCTAGTTTGCATTTGCACACTTATCTTGTTTACACACACTCATGGATAGCTTGTCACCTCCCATGTTTGATGTTTCCAACATTGACATGTGAAAATTTAGGATGTCCATGTACTTGAAAACCCTAGGCTTGCATGTTTTCCTTGCCGCTACCAAGAAATCCTATCTTGGTAATAGCAATCATATAGAGAGCAATGCACAAGCCCTTGAGGCACTTAGAAGCACGCTTAACAAAGAATATCTATGCTTAGTTTCTAACTGTGATTCCGCCTTTGCAGTGTGGAACACGTTGACCTCCTCCAAGCTTCAATTGCCAATCCAAACGGAGGATGAATCTAGTGGAGAATCCGAGCAACAATGCTACATGGTCCAGGGAATGACTCCCTTGAGGTAAACTCGAAAACTCAATTAGATGATGATTGTGCTAGTTCTTCTAGTAATGAGTATATTGATGCCAATGCTTTAAATGAAGAACTATCAATTGTTTGTGAAAAATTGTTAGAAAAATATAATCTTTGAAAATGAAAAGTTTTGAACTTAACAAAGAAAATAAGGATTTGTGTTCAAAGATAGATTTGATTTTGCAAGAGAAAGTGGAGATTTCTAATGAAAGAGATTCATTGAAATCTAGACTAGATCTTGCCCTAAAAGAAAATGAATTTTTGAAAAATAAAAATGATTGTAATGATATTTTGAAGAAAAATGAAAACTTGTCTTCAAAAGTTGATTTTGTTTTAAAAGAAAATGATTCTTTGAAAAACAAAATTATTTCTATTTCAAAGAATTAGATTTGATTTCCAAGAAGAATATTGTTTTGAAAAATGATATAGATTCTCATGTTTGTTATGCTAGTGTAGCTTCACATTCTAGCTCACCTATTGCATGCTCCACTTCTTCTAACAATAAAAATGGTATAAACTTGTTAAAGAAGAATATGGATTGTTTGGGCTCCACTTTGAGCCATTGTGCCTTCAACCACTCACGTTTGGAATCTATGTTTCGAAAGAAACAAGTTCCATCTTTGCATGCACACAAACCACGGCATACACATGCTCCTCGCGGTCACAACCATAACACGATGTATGCTCATGTGTACACTTGTACACATTGTGGACGTAAGGGCCACCTTGCTAAGTTTTGTTATGATCGTATACATGATTCAAATTTAGCAACTAAGTTTGTTTGGGTTAGGAAAGGAACTAACCCCCATGAACCCAAAAGAGCATGGGTACCAAAGACCACCCCTATTGTATTTGATGTAGTTGTGGGCTCTCGCATGACGTGAGAGTGATGGTGCCTTGAGGTGGATGCGTTCCGAGCTTAAAGAGGACAATTTGGATGCATCACTTTCAAGGGGAGTTTGGTGGGAAGGACCACCATGTTTTGGAGACATGGAGAGTTGCCCTCGTGGTTTTTAGTAACGATCTCTTACTCCTCATTTATGTTTGCATGCTTTTCATGTCATTGATTTTTAGCATGTCTTGTTTTAATATTCATTATGCCATATGCCATGTTTATTAGTCCTATGACATACATGATTAGTATTTGAGACACCCATGTTTTATTGTGGACCCATATTTTGGCTTCTCTCTATATTTTGGCTATCATGCAAATCATAGATCTAATGCACATGCATTTGTCGTAATGATCATATGAGTTTTTGTATTGATATCCATGCTTCATGTTTTGATTACTTGTTTGAATGTTAGTTTTCATTAAAACTAGGATATATACTTGCACAACTAGTGAGCCACAAATAGACTATTATATGTTTGTGCTTGAACGCTCATTTGTGTTCATTAGATGTATTAGTATAGTCTAGTTTTGATGATTCAAACATTTTGACTTGTATTCCCATTTTGTACATGTTTTCCATGTTTATATGTTTAGCTTCATGTATATGTCCATCTTGTCCAAACTATTAGCTATACATATACATCCTTGAGCCACTTGCCTTCATGCATATACTTTTGTGGACTCATTTATGTTTGGATATGTATGTATACTTTAGTTTGTACATGACATACATATACTTTGAAGAATTCTAGTTTTGATGACTTTCATGTTTTAAGGAATTTCTTATTAAGCTTAATTGCATATTTTCATGATAATATGTTTCACTTAACACTTCTACACTCACCTTATTTGATGTCTTCTCATGATTGTGTTTTCATGAGTACAATTTGTGTTATATAATTTTTGAGTGTTTAGTGATCATGAGATTTACATGTTTTTCATGAAATATATTTTTGTTTTAATCCTTACTTGAAGGATTTCGTACTAGTTTACAAATTTTTCATATAACTAGTTCGTATTCTTCATTATGGTAGAGTTTTCAAACATACTATATTTTCAAACTTATTTTTGAAAACCCCTACCCATTCAAGGGCGGTTGGTTGGGCGACCATGCCTTGTATGCTTATTATTGAAAATCTTTTAAACATGTGCATGAAATGGGTGGTAGATAATATGAGTTATACACTTGTTTCTAATTATTGTTTCAATTGGTATCATTGGATCTTTTCAATTGGTATGAATATTGACATTCTTTTTGTATACTCATATATATGTTTTTTATATATGTATGCTTACACTTCAATAGTATCAATTTCGATTGGTATTTAATTTTCCATACATATATATATGCTTTATTTGTGCTTACTATATCTCTATATCTTTGAGCACAAATTTTAGTTATGCTAAGCTTGAATTTTTAATGACTATCATATTTCAATTGATTAGTTTTCAATTGGTATCTAATACAAGCTTATGCATCATTTATTTGGTATTTCATAAAGAGGGAGAAAATTCGTATTTCATCTTTCAATTGGTATTTTGTTTACCTTTGGTTTTCCACTCCCATACTTTATGATGAAAAATGATTGAAAAATTAATATTGATTTTAAATTTGGTATCATATGCTTATAAAGAAAATACCTTCAATTGGTATCAAGATTTTTTTTTTTCTTTGTTTACTCACAATTGGTATCAAGAGAATACCTACAATTGGTATCAAGATTTTTTGTTTACTTACTATTTGTAATCAAGATTATCTATATATCTTTCATTTTGGTATCAAAATTTTGATTGGTTTCTTCAAGATTTGTTTTCAATGCCTCATTTACTTTCAATTGGCATTTCTTAAAATTTTTGTTAGTTTACCTATGTGTTCACTTTCAATTGGTATCATGATGCACTTACATTGATATTTTTTTAATTGATATCATGTTGGTTAGAATATGTTTTTATTAGTTTTCTTTGACCCCTTTGTTGATGATTGACAAAAAAGGGGAGAAGTATTTGATTTTATATGCATGTTTTATTGTTATGCATGTTTTCATATTGGTATCAAGAGAGTTTGTTTTATGTTTTGTTGATATTGGTATCAAGAGCATGAATACTAGTATCTAGAAACATAGTTTGTTTTTTATATATAGTTTGTTTTTTTTATTAGTATCAAGAGCATTATTTAAAGAACATGTTTATGAGAAGAAGAAATAATTTATTTTGGTATCAAGAGCTTGTTTTATGCATGTTGATGCATTTCATGTTTGGTATCAAGAGCATGTTTTTTATTTGGTATCAAAAGCATGTTCATTTCATTGTTTTATGCATATCTATGCATATTCATGTTTAATATTCATTGCATATCCTTTTGATTATTTGCTATGCATGAGTTAAGAGGGAGCTTCCTTGAAGCTTAACTTTAATCCATGCATATATAACTCCATGAGTTTTGTCATCATCAAAAAGGGGGAGATTGTTGGCCCAGAGGCCTTCCACTCTAGTTTGATGATGATTAACTCATGTAGTTATGTTTACTAATAATCTTGTGATGTTTAGTTTCAGATCTCTAATCAAGATTTTAGTTGGTGATTAGCTTCAACAAAGGTGTTTTGGAGCTTTTCACACGGTGATTCAAGAGCCTGAGCGTTAAAGTTATATCTAGCACTCGTTGGAGTCAAGCTCGGTGGATCACGGTTTGGATCGAGTCGACTTGGAGACGGCGCTCTACAAGAAGACCTCGGTACATAGTTTAGTTTATGTTTTAGATCCATGTGTAAAGATTAGATAGTGTAATATGCTCAAGTTCACAACGCACACACTTGTTTAAGTTTTGGTCTTGGTTTTCGGTTTTGGTTTAACCGATCTTGGTTTTCATGAATAGATAGTATCAAAACAAGTTTACATTGTTTAATGCATATTAGATATGTTCTATATATGCTTCAACTATTTAAACAAACTTAGTTTGATAGTCTATTTCATGAAGTTTGGTGTTTTGATATTTTAACAAAACTTATTTTTGGTTTTTTAGTCAAAAACATTGATATATATCTATTTCATGTATATTGGATTATATCCATATACCACATGCTTCAAGTTGTTTCTAATATCATGTTTTTGTATTTGGATGAGTTTTGGACAAAACGATTTTCAATTCAAAAATTCAAGTTTTGGAAAATACGGATTTTGGTTTTCGGCAAAATTTCCATAACACAAAAAGAGTTCAAAATGTTTGTAACTTGGTTTGATTTTTACGCAAACAAGTTTGTATTTCAAATATCATGTAAGAACTTATTTTTTTGGATTTTTAGAGATTTTATGGGATTTATTTGGTAATTAAAAACCTAGTTTTCAAATCCTTTAAAAATCCTGCCAGGCTCTGGCGGTCGACCGTAGCGGTCGACCGGACGTGCACAAGAACGTGCACTTGGCCGTATTAGTTGGCCGGTCGACCGTGCGGTCGACCGACTGAAGGCAACCCACTCTCGGGTTGCCCCGGTCGACCGGGCGGTCGACCGGCCAGAGAGCCGTTGCTCTCTGGTTCAGGGCCCGGTCGACCGGACGGTCAATCGAAAGGCTCAACGGTCAAAAATTTGACCGTTGGCCGATCGACCGGGGGTCATTTTGACCTTTCTGCTGCCAACGGGCAGATTCTGTTTTGGCCTATTTATACCCCATCCTTTAGCCAGTTTTTGCAAGACTTTCAAGAGCAAAATTTCTCCTATTTACAAGTGTTTTATACTAGTTTTCAAAAAGAGTTTTTAGAGCCAAAAAGGATTCATCTTATTTGTTTTTAAAGGGTTGAAAAATCAAAGAAAATTGGATATTTGGGATATATTGCTTTTGATCTTCATTTCATACTTATTCTAGTTGTTTTCCCAAGTATTTTTCTTTGTGTTTTTGATTTCCAAACTTTTTATTTTCTACACTTGAGCTTATCTACTATCCTATCTATTAGGATCTTTTATTTGTGAAAAAATTTAGTTTGTGGTCGTGGAAACCACCAAGATTGTAACCCTCCTTATTTGTGGTATCCCTCTTGTGTAGAGGTTGATTTTGGAGTGGTGGTTGGCTCCCTCTAGTGAGAGGTGGAGATTGGTGTTTTGGCTCCCTCTAGTGAGAGGTAGAGTTTGTGTTGGAATCCCTTAAGTGTGAGGTGATAGTTTTGTATTGGCTAAGTGCCTAACCTCTAAGTGTAGAGGTGTTTGTTGTAGATTGTGCCTTGCCTCTAGTGAGAGGTTGTATTGGTTGAGAGAAGAGTTGTGTACTCCCGTTATTGTATTGCTCCAAATCCTCAGTGGAGGTTCCCTGTGTGGGAGTCCTGTGTGGACAGGTTAGTAGATTGGAAATCCTTCTGTGTGAAGGCGGGACGTAGAGCAGTGGCTCGAACCTCGAAACAAATCTTGTTGTTTGCGTTTGATCCATTGACTCTAACTCTCTCTATTACTTTGTGCATTGATTCATATTGCCATATCATATACATGCTTGTGTGTTTGTGTGCCTCACTTGTGTTTAACCACGAGAGCTTCATATAGCACTTCAACTCTTATTCAGAGGAATCAAGAGGAGTTAGTCCAGAGCCCTTCACCGGGAATTCGGCTACACTCGTTGGTTACATTAAGGGTCTGTTTGGTTAAGGATGGAAGTGAGGAAGTGAGAAAGTGGTAATAATTCTCTTTGGAACTTGAGAATTGACTAGTAAGTTTTTCGGTGTTTGGATGTTGTTGGGAAGTGGGGTTTGAAAAATGTTATGTCTTTTTCAGTGTTTGAATGGTAATGTTGAAGTGGAAGTGAAAAAGTTGACCACAAAGTTGACCGCAAAATAATATTAAAATAAATTAATTAGAAAAATAAAAATTGGACTGTAATTAGAATGCAAGTGAAATTTACATGAGCAAAAAATTAACTGTTTTTATAGTATAAATTATTACAAATGAGATTTGCATGATCACAAAATTAACTGTAACACTCTGGAAGTGAGAAAATGGTTGTGTAAAAAGAGAAAAGAGATAAGGACAAGAACTTTTTCCATTTTCCTTTTCCGGTGCTTGGATGAACAACGGAAATGGAAAAAGACACTTCCACTTCCTCACTTCCACCCAATTCCTTGAATCCAAACAGCCCCTAAGTGTTGTTGCAATTTAGTTTTTAATTTCCGCATTTGTTCATTAGATTAGACGTACACCTATTCACCCCCCTAGGTGTACCTTCAGGTATATATTGCAAAGTTTTCTTGAATCAATGAAAATTTACAACTCAAAATTCCAACTACAAGAGAGAGAAGACGCTCAAGCTCAGATTCCCTCTTTGTTTAAGGCGGAGTTCTTTGCGTAGCGATGGAAAGTGATTCTTGTTTTCCGTTGACCAGGTGAACGTCAAGCTCTTTTGGAACTCTTCTCATAGGATCACAGATAGAGTAACACAACTCCTATCCGATGAAATCTCAAAGAGACTTAAGCAATAACTTGAACTCAGCAAGTTAGTAAAAGAGTTGAACTCTTTATTTATCTTCCTCGACTGAAAATTCCTACCCTTTTTAATAGCAAACTGAGTTATTTATAGGGGTTCTAGGGGTAGAACTGTCCTCTAAAAATCCTTCATAATAGGGGTTAATTTCCCTCATTACGTGGGCATTAGTTGACCCAGTAATGGGGGAAGTTGTAACTGAGACCCGTTGGAGCGCGGGCTTGAGCTCTGCGTTTAGCCGTTGAGGTAACGCTGGACGCGGATCTTGAGCTTCACGTTCTGGGCGTCGCAATAGTGTTGAAACGCGAGCCTCCGACTCTGTGTTTCCTCATTGACGTGGTATTAGACGCGCGTCTCGAGCTTCGCGTTTGAGACGCGGGCTTCAAGCTCAAGCTTTGAGCCTGAGCATTGAAGTGGTACTGAGACGTAGGCTTTGAGCTCTGCGTCTTGACATTGCAATGGTGTTGAGACGCGGGCTTCGAGCCCTGCGTTTTGCCTTTGCACGAGTGGCTTTGATTAGCCTCGCGTCTGAAACCTGGACTCTATTATCTAATGACTTGTCTTCAGTGATTTTTAGACAATCTACACACTCTAATCTTAGATTTGCTCCAAATAAATTATTTAACTAAACTACAAAATAAACTATAAAATAGATATTCATCTCAAATTATGAATAACTATAATTTAAAAAATAATCTCCATGTGCATGACACGTGCCCAAAACTAGTATCTATAATGAACAAGCGAAAAAATTCTTTACAATAATGAGATCAGAGAATCTATTCAGGTGAAAGACATGGCCTCACTAGATTTTTTTTTTTTTTTTAAACCATTAAATCGTTCTACTAATACACTTCAAGTACAATCTATTCACCAGCATTCAAACAAAATTCATGTGAGACGCTACATCAAGTTTCATACTTGGCCACTACTGACGCCGTCTCATTGTGTAAAAGTAAAAAACCCAGTGCAAAATGTCCTTAAACTTAAACCAGGAAACCATCAAATAAACCGCCATGCAAATGTTGACTAGTATAGCAATGCAGACTAATCACCTATTAGAGCACGGGGCCTATGTTCTATGGTGAACAAAGACATACCAGTTTGTGAGATGGCTCTCACAAATCCCATATTTGCTGTCAGGGTAGGAGCCTGCCAGTAGTCCCCAGTTCCAAACACGATTTTGTTCTTCGAAGCAATCTTTCTGGTGGTTGGAAGAGCCGCTACACGCTCCGAAGGACTGTCTGGCACAACCCTATCAGGTAAAAACTAGTTACAGTCTGAAGCAAATGATAAATTAAAAAGCGGGAAGGAAATAAATAACTTTGAACTGGTCGACATTGGGATTCCTTATCTAAATACAAAGAAGGTTTTTCATGAGCCAAAAACCAGTATTGAACTATAATTATCCTATCCTTTAATTCGCTAATTTGGCAAATAAAAATAAGTTCTGCGTGATTGATTTAAACTAAGAGCATAACACAAATTTAAAAATGGAATATAAAAGTAAAATCAACACTAGTACTTTTTCATAACATGGTTGGCATTTTGCATACAATCAATCACTTGCAGTAATAATTGAAAGAAGTTTTTATTCATATGGTTAACATTATTTATTGCCAGAAATTATATGTGAGAGATCTAGGAACATCAGATTATGGATATTATGCTCAGTATGTGTAATGCCACTGGAAGAGCAGTTGTGACTCCCTGGTCCCATGCATGCCCCAAAACGCCCAAATCAAACAACCTAATATAATCACAAAAGCTCCACAAAAGAAGGATTCATCAATGATGCAAATTCCCTTTTTTCTTTCTGATAGTACAGAATGAATGATATTGTGCTTCAGTAGTAACAGACCATCATGCATCCAAGATTGATTTATTATCCGATTCTAGAATAGCATAAAGCGAATAGTCTGGTGCAAAAAGAAACACTCATATGCAGAAATGATTGGAAGTTTCAGAGCAGAAGTTGTAAATTCAACCATTATGCTCAAGTGTTTGACTCTACATCCAAGGTTTGAAACATCATCCGATTCCAATATTTATCACTTATATACTATCAGGCTTTTGCCAAAGCCAAGACATCATGACTAGGCCGATTATGGTTTGGTTTGGTTTGGTTTGTTTTTTTTTTTTAATTCTAAACCAACCAAACCATTCAAGACTGAACCGAACCAAACCAAACAGATTAAAGGACAAACAAAGCGAACCGAACTGAAATTTTTGGTTCGGTTTGCTTCGGTTCTGAACCGTTTTGGAGGCTCAAATTTTAGTAATTTTTGCTATTCAAATTTTTTTTATTGTTAGATGTAAGCCTATTTTACAAGCTAAATTGTTAAAATCTTGTTTACAATTTTGAGATTTTTTCTTTTTTTTTTTCTTGTTCTAATTTTTTTTTATAGAAAATCTAGAGGTTAAATTATTAGACGCCAGAATCTAAAAGATTTACCGGCTTGCAATATATGTTAAGGTCTAATATACACTAGTTTACTTTTTTTCTTTTTAGAGAACGAATAAATTACCATGTAGAAGTATGAAATCAAAGAGTGAACGAAAAGCACATAATAACTTTTGTCAAATTGCAGACTTCCAAGTTTCAATAAACAAATTTGACAAGGTAACCATAGACTATAGTTGATCATAACAACTTGAAAAAGTATACTTCCTCAAATATCCTGCAACTATTTAGTGGATGACATTTCTCCCTGTGATAACTTTCACAACTATTATTTGTTTCAGGTAAGGAAAATTGAGCCAGTGATGAAAGACAGAATTGCAGTCTTTGATCTTTAACAAAACATTTTAATTAAATTGCCGTCTTCGATTGAATATACTCCTCAAAAGGTACTCATTGCTCATCCAAATTCAAAGCCATCAAACCAAGAAATGCTTCATTCACTAAACATCGGTTCGGTTCGGGTTGAATTTACTCAAACCTGAAACCGAAACCGTGAAAACCGATTTCCTTCGAGACCCGAACCGAACCAACCGAATAGACTCGGTTCGGTCGGTTTAAAACGAATTTTGCTCACTCCTAATTATGACTAGAGATTGAAACTCATATCAACAGATAGCCGGAAATTTTTGCTTCAATATGAGTTTTTTCCCGAGAGTTCTAAAAGAAAGAAGGGTTTTTTTAGATATAGACCCCACTTCTAAAAGTTATAAGATCAAGAAGATTTTTAGAGACAAATTTCCAATATCAAACATTTGGGGAGTAAATCTCTAAATACCAAAAAATTGGGGGGTATATATCTAAAAGATCCAAAAAAGAAACCACAACTGATGCTTTTGGTCTCACACCTCGATAACCCCCACTACCTTACCTTCACAACTCGTGCACCTCTAATCCTTCATATGCTCTTCCATTGTTCGTTACACTTTGTCTCTCGAGAACTACGGGATTACAGTGAACTGAAACTGAAACTTCTAAGCAATAAATAAATCCTAGTACTAACACTTCAACTAATTTAGAGAGAGATTTCTTGAAATAATCTTTGAATAATAAAAAGCAAATTTGTTGAAAATAAACCTTTACGAATACACTCCCCAGTTTATTTTAACTTTTTGGCTTGATGCATTGAAGAGAATTGGAGTTAAAGAAAATGCTACAGTGCTACTGGGATCTTTTCAGATGCGATTCCAGGAAAGTGGCACCATCTTTCAATACATTTCAATTATCCACACATATAAAGATGAGAAATACTACAACTCATAAAGATATGAAACTCAAATAAGAAGCATATCAAACGAAGATATTAGTGCTGTGAAATTCCTATTCATATATATCCTCGTCATCCAAGCAAACCTAAGTTTGTAACAACGATAATTTAGCTCATTTATTTATGTAAGTTGGATTGTATTTTTCAAATATTCTATCTATATTACTATTGCACCATTATTGTACAATATCTTTTCAAATGTGATCAAAACTCCAAAAATTATTTAGAAAAAACATGTCAAGATGCTGATAATTATCTTCAACATTTTTTTTAGTAATTTTGATCACCTTTAGAATTTTTAGAGAAGTAATACTGATATGACATAACAAAACATCTAAAATATTCCCATATTGTTGATACTGATACCCCAAACTTTTGGCGCTCTGGTTCTGATATTTCAAAATTTGCTATCATCCTATAAAGGTATGCCTATAAAAAGATTATTTATGTTAATGGTTACAGATTTCAAACCTTGATATAATCCCATATAAGTATGCTTGTAGATAGATTATTTATGTAACAAAGAGTACCACAACAGCTGAAGTTGGATAATATTCATCCACTTTATTTTCCTCAAAATTTTTGGGGCAGATATGGATCAAAGTCAAGATCTTCAATGCAGACTGCATGCAATTTCCCATAATAGTATTTCATCAAAATATTTAAACGAGAAGGTACAAAATAAATTCAAAAATAAGCTAAAATTACTGGAGTTGTATTATAGAAGTGAAGGTCATAGATGCATCAGAACTCAGTCTATACTCTGAGCATCCATGCTTTTCTTCTTTGGGGAATTCCCCAACATCTGTTCTAGCTGCCTTTAATAATACCAAGCTTGCCCTAATACACTGCATGCATGACCATATCCTGAAATATGGAAACCCCCAACACACACACACACACACACACCCCCCCCCCCCACCCCAACCACAAAAAAAAAAAAAAAACCTGCATTCCCTCCAAACATACAAACAACCTAATTCCACTACAGAACTACTATCAATGCTACCATGGAAAGCGGAAAACAAGGGCCAAAACGGCAAAGCACAACTTAAGTTTTAAGGGCAAGGGGAGATGGGAATTTTTGGAAAACTGAACTATAAAATAAAGTAGCAAAAATGAAAAAGAAAATAATGAGAAATTTTTAGTTACTTATCATTTTATGCAATAACTATATAATTCTCTTAAAGACAATTATAAATATCAATATAGAGACAATGCATCAACTGATGCAAGAATTTCATAAAGAATTAATAAATTAGAAAAGGTCTTGGTGAAGATTAAAAAAGAAAAAAAAAACTCTGAAGCCTTACTAGAGCCTTTCTTGGTCACTCCACCATCGCTCAGACCAAAGAGGGGGTGAGAAAGAGAGGGAGGGAGACAAGGAATTGCAAAGCATATTACTCTTGCTCACTTTATGACTTGTCAAATAACAAAGAGCAAAAAGCAGAGTAGTGGGTTGTACATGACATTACCTATTCGCCATGCATTTCTTTGTACTCTTAGGAAAGGTTCCATACTTGTCATCGTAAGATGGAGTATTTCCTAAGAAGCATGGACACTGACACGGGACACGACAATTTATTAAAATGTAGGATACGGGGCCACGATGACATGACACTATAATGATGATGATGATGATGCATAAATATACATGCATAGTCATGTCATCTAAAAGTTCATACACAATTCAATGTGTCTTAACTTCTCATATCGAAATATATTTAAATTTATCATAGTTTTATACAAGTTAAGATCTTGATGGCATTTTTTTTGTTTCACAAAAGTATAGTCTTTGATACAACGGGAAGTAAATAAATATCTCAAATATGTTATGTGAGCAAAAATAAGACAAATGTAAAAGAAGTATTCTGAAAGTGCCTAACAAGTGTCTTTTAAATAAAAGAATTTGATATGACTAAGGATAAGTTCACAAAGTGTCCTAAAAGTGTCAAACTATCGGTGTCCGACGCGGGTGTCCGAGTGTCAAACATGGGTATGGTCATAATTGTAGTACCCATGCTACATAGAGTATTTCATTTCATGTAGCAAGACCGTGAATCATTGTCTTTGATAGGGATCTCAGGGATCTTAGGTTCACGAGTTACTTCTAGAAGACTCTGGAAGAAACTCAACATTACACTTTAGTTTTCCATAGACTATTATCCAAAGACTGATGATCGGACTAAGGTAGTTAATCAGAGTTTAGGAGATCTATTGTAATGTCTAGCGGGTGATCATACTTTTAGGTGGGATTTAGTGTTACCAAGGTAGAGGTTGCATACAATAGTTCAATCAACAGGTTTAATCAGATCTACTAGTAATCAATCTAGGAAACCCTAGACTTGATTTTCATGCACATAGTATCCACACCTAGTGACCGCGAGTCATTTGCACAACACATGCTTGATTTGTATAATGAGAATTGACAAAGTTTAACAATGAGTAATACTTGTATAAATCATTATGTCATACTCACAAATGACTAGGAATTTAAAGGAGACAAGTTATTGACATCTGTCCTGTGAGGTTTCCCCGAAGGACAGGTTTCAAAGAACTAACAAAAACTTACATGCGAGACAAACAGTCCTTATTGGGTTCCAAGGAAGAAAGGAACAAACGCATATGAATTGGAACTTTCGCAGTATATGGGCATCAATCCCGTATTCAATTTTGAGGGTCTGACTCCAAACAATAGTTTATTGATTTTACTGGGTAAAATTCTCTTAGTTCAGCAAACAATCCTACTGATTTCACATCTTTAGCAACTCCACAATTTTACCTCCAATACCACCAACACATGTATATTATGAACTATGAAGTATGAAACATAGACACGGTTACACGATATGGGTACGACACAATACAAACACACAGATTTGGCTAATTTTGAAAAACTAGGACAAAAGGAAATGACATGAATACATCAAATATTTATATGTGTGTGTGTGTGTGTGTGTTCGTGCTTTTGTGTACGTGTCCCATAAATATACACATATAACATACAAATATAGATCAGGGATAAAAAATATGTAATCACACATATAATCATACAAATATTCGTGCTTTTGTTTGTGAACCTTAATGTTCATTATCTGTAGCATGAATTTATAGGGCTAGAAGGGTTAAAGAAACACAGTAATCTCATATGTTATGAAACATTTCGAGTCACGTAAATAAATAATTATGTGAACAATACTTATTGAGAAACAAGACAAATTACATAAATGCAACGAATCTACGAGTAATATAATTGTAAACTCTTCATTCAAAATTAGACTTCTTTTGTTTAATTGTGTAGTATTGTTTATGTCCAGGATATGTCTTTGATACGTCTAGGATACGACGTGAGCTTTAGGATACCTTAAGAGGAGTATCAAGCATGTATCGGTCAAGAATCAGAGTATCCAAGTAATAGAGAAGCATCCGACATGGGTACGTCTCCTTCGACGAAGGACCATGTAAGTCATCAAGGAGGAAGCACTTGAAAGTTGAGATTGTGGAGATTCTTGAAGACCAGTTCGTGTCTATTTTTAATGGTTGCTATCAACGATACTTGGTATCATGGAGCACTCAGCCAGATTTAGATTGCACATGGTTCACCCTTAATCCCCAATTATTAAGTTGTATCATCACCTTCATTCACAGAAGATGAATTATACTAAGCAAGAGAGACCAATCCGAGAAGCCTTAGTGTACACGAGAAGAAAGAGAGTTCTGATGCTTGGTTTGATGCTTTAGTTATTAGTATATTAAGATTTTATTTATCTTCTATTTTATTTTGGTTTAATTATGTTTTAGGCATTTATTATCAATTTCTGAGTGCATAGTAATTTCTTAGGACATGCTGCAAATTTATAATTTAGTCATATACAAAGTATGCTAAAGCTGGCGTCATGATGATTAGCAATTGAAAATCATTGCTTCTTGAAGAAAACTACCTCCTATCTTTAGACTTGTGATTGTTGTGAATTGGGTGTGAAATCTAACTTAACAAAGAGTGGAATCATGTTCCTTGCTGCAATGCAGGACGGATAAGAAAGACGGGCTTTCATAAATTTGGTAGCCTGTTAGGACCCTGGATCAGCTCTCATAGTAGGAGAATCACCAATTCCAGCGCAAAAGATGGGATTGACATTCATTCGTTGTGATTGGATCAATCAGACTTGCCCACTAGTGAGAACGCACATCTCGGCCATCGGGTAGTTACTCACCCGCTTGGTTGGATGCAATCTGGAACCTATAAGTAATCATACTCTGTATGTGCCAAGAGCACATTTCCTTCGACTTGGATGTTTTAGCAGAGTCCGAGGGCAAAGAAGCCAACCAAACGCCCAGACTTCCCGGGCGGGCGGGGTGGGAAGGAATGTTTAGAGATGGAGCGAAAGACCACTCAAGGCAGAAAGCGCTCAAAGACTTCCCTTTGGATGTAGATTGAGATTGAGGGTAAGAAGCTCTGACACCGAAAATGGTCGATAATGTCATTTTAGTAGTCTGTAACACATGTTAAACATGTGCAATGGGTCAGGAAGAAAGCTGCTGCAAAGAAGCAAGGATGCTTTGCTCAAGACATCCCTCTTTCGGAGAGGGTATCTTTCCTTTCCTATTTCCCCTTATATTTTTCCTTACTGTCACTCTTTCCCCCTTTTTAAACTCTAGCTATTCAATCCTTAAAACGCTATCTGCATCCTCTCTTTGTTGATTCCAAAAAAAAAAAAGAGTTATTATAGCGTGCTACAATAACCCACAAACCTTTGTCTACTTGTCTTCCACTCTAGACATCTTTAAGCCCCAACTTTTCTCATTCTTTCTCATGAAAACATTTGAACCCTAACAACTTCCATATCCTTGATAACCTTTACCACATGAGATTCAACTTTAATTTTCTCTAAATATCCCTAAACCTGAAATAAGTCTGAACAAAGGGACTCTTCGAAGTTTTCTTCAACTGTATTTGATTTGAGACTTTAGCACTATCAATTTCCTCTCTTTGCTGATTCCAAAGAATAAAAAGAAGAGTTACTATAGCGTGCCACAATAACCCACAAGCCTTCATCTACTTGTCTTTCACTCTAGGCATATCTAAGCCCTAATTTTCCCCATGTCTTTCTCACATAAACATTCTCTCTTTGGATCCTTCAACCTCCACATTTTTCAGAACCTCACGAGATTCAACTCTAATTTTCTCCAGAAATCCCTAAACCTGAAATAAGATCTGAACAAACGAACTCTTGGAAGTTTATCTGCATTTGATCAGAGACTTTAACTAAACTAGTGGTGAGACTAATTCGAAAGGCAGCAGATTTTTTTTCCTTGAGGCGAACTCACATCAATACCATGTTGATCTTCAGAAATTATCAAAGAAATAGGTGTGATCTCTGATTAGATTTTATGCAAGTCACAAGTTAATTGGTACTTTTTGTCAGAATCTCTCATGTTGTATGATCTGCATTGTTCATATAGTTTAGTATTCTTCACTTTCTTCCTCCTCTTCTTCCGCATCATCTGTAAATTAGTTTGACCGCCGTGAAACCCTTTTACTAATTCTTCCATTCCAATATATTTCTTTCTAATTGTTGTTAGATCGTTTGGATCAAACGCAATTACATCAAATACAATTTCAAAGGTTTTGCTTGACTTTCTAAATCAATTCTTTGTGCATGTTCAAAAGATAATTTATCGATTGAGGTTAAGAATTTCCCAATCGAACTCGAATTCATAATAATTCCTCGCCAAAGTCGCATCTTGAATTCTAAAGTCTTGTTAGGCTTCATATCATAGCATATTACGATTAGTTTATTGTTGTTCTTTAGGATTAAAAACTCCCATTTGCATTCTCGTCTGCTTGCTTGCAGGCTTGATCACTTCATTGCATCCTAGATTATATGGTCAGGTATTGTGTCACGGTGCTAACAAATTTTTCTTCCCTCATTACCACTTCTTTTGTGCTTTGCTCTCTAGCATATTTGGCATGTTAAGCAGTCACAGCAAATGGATGAATGAAACAAAGAGAAAGAAAAGTAAAGAAACAAGAATTTATGTCCAATAGTTTTTAAAATTTCACAAAAATTGGCCTCAGAATTCATTTTGTTAAAACTTCAATGTAACTGTGTTGAATAACCAAAATTTTCCTACAAATTGGCCTCAGATTTCTTTCCCATAGCTTTGAAAACTTTCGAAGAATTGGCCCCAAAATCCATTCCATCAAACTTTCAACAAAACGAACAAATAAAAACTCAATTTTTTCCCATACTTTTAAAATTTTCCTACAAATTGGCTAAAAAATACATTTTGCAAAAAAGTTCAACTCACCTGATTGAAATAAATAGCCAACGAAAAGATTACTTGTTTAATTTAAAGTTAAATAAAGGACTACAATTTAATTGAAAGGATTGGCTGAAAATTTTGAGATTAAAACAAAATAATTATTTTAAAAAAATCTGCAAACTGTAAGCATAGGTGTTCTACAATTACTAATTAGCAAAAAAGCATCAGTTCGAATGATTACTAGCCACCACAAAAATAAAGCATATAACATGCCAATGAGATATGCCACATGACAACTGAAATTGCTAAGCATTTAATAAAATGTGAATGTGATTAAATCCAGTTAAGAACTCACAAGAGATGTTTTATTAAAAGATCTGTTCGCAACTTCTCATTAGGCCCTCCACACATCAAAACAAGTTCATTGAATTCTGAGCAAACACTGGCACAGATAATTCCTTTCTTTCCTGCTATAACATCTCTGAGTTCTGTAAGAATTGGAAGCTGAAGTTCAGACATCACCTGTAAATATATATATGATAACAAATGAACTCAAGGAATGAGAGAAAACCTAAAGAAAATTCATATGAAAAAAAAATGTTCTTAAATTATAACTTATAACAAAGCATAGGAAAGAGATTAATGCTATTCAAGAATCAAATAGCGGGGAATTATGATTCAGTAACAAGGCAAAGGGCAAAGAAAGCAAATAGAGCTCCCGGTTGCATAAATAATACAGGGTTAGTCCCTTCATTCAGGATGGTAAAAAATATAGACTAAACCATATATGCCTATCAAAGTCTCCTTTTCTATGTTAGAAGATACTATAACATCAAAAGATAAAGGGAAATGTTGTAAATCTGATCTGATGCATCCATTACTGAGGAAGTTGAGTTTTATAAAGTAGAGGGGGAAAAAGCAAAAGAAATAAAAGAAAGAAAATTTGCATAATTAGATAAGGTAATTTCTCTACAATTCGACATTGCAATGACAAAGACAACAACAAATACAAGTCTTTGTGCCAAGGTTGGAATTCTCAGTATCAGCGGTGATTTCAATTTGCCATTTTTTATATCGGCATTGAAAGTTTGGCAATTTCACTAGTTTCAGGCACGAACATCAAATTGTCACTATTGCTGTGCTTAAAAAACTCAAACTCATTTAAAAATTACAAAAAATAGTAAAACAAATATCAGTGGTATGAAATGTTTATTTGAATTAGGTCTCACTGAAATCTTATATTAGAGGGAATTTTGATGCCATATAACTTCTAATTAGATTGGTATTTGAGTAAATAATTAAAAGTTGATTTTTGAGAACTATTTTCTTTTTTTCATTGGAGAATGGGCCGTAGCGTAGTGCACGTGATATTTAAACCCCAAATTCATTGTCTTACTGCAAAAAGGCTTGTGTTATAATGGGACCTGCTTAAATGTAAATTCTGGAGGAATAAAACCTAGTTTAAAGTTGCTTCTTATTGATTATTAAATGCATGCAAAGTGAGTTTTAATAATAAAAGAAGTTAAGGTATGTAATAGATTTTGATCTAATTTAATAATTTAGTTTGAACCATATATTAGCAATCCACATAAAAAAATGATTAATTCACAACCTGAAATAAATAGGTTAATCCAGTATGACATGGTTAACTATATTGGTGTAGCCCAAAGATCATAAAGATCTCTTTTTTCCCCTTGAGATAAAGAGATTAATCCAACCAACCGCTCAACTTTATTACTAGTCTTTTCTGTCAATTGGAATTCTATTGTGGATCTAGAAAGATGAATTATTTTCAACTTTTAATAGTTGTGTTGTGGGCTTTGAAAAGGTTTATCATTAATGATGTCTTTTTTTGAGAGATACATGGGAGAAAACAAAGTGAAAACATGAGCTTTTGTTTATTGATTTCTTTTATCCTAGGAACCACCATCAAATCAATTTGTGGCACTTCAAATCCTAGACCTCCTGAACCAATCAATATCTACCAGTACTAGAGGTATGATGAGTTTCAGCTGTATTGGATAAAATTAAGACCAGGCCAAAAGGAGTTTAGGCCGATATTGTTGATTTCAACCAATACTGAAACCGATCTTCTAGGGTGTAATCAAATTGGCATATAATGAATCTGATCTGATATAGATGATGCATCTTTCTTTGTTAAATTAGCAATCACCACTGTTGTAAAGTTCTAACCACATAAAATAGAAAATGTAAGGAAAAAATTATTTGTAAGATGTAAATGATGAAAACAAAAACACTAATATTTAAATCGTACAAATTTAGCTTTATAAATAACGCATACAAATTGTCAAGAAAACTTAAGCATGTAACATATGACTAATGTTTTAAAACATTTTCTAATTTAAAAATATTTTTTGAAGAATAATTTTACATGAAAATTTTATTGGCAGTTTTCATACCTATAATATGACTTTTTCTTTATAAAGTATGATTTTGGTTAGATTTAGTTCAAGAGTAAGCTAGAAAGGGCAAATTTTGTATTTAGAAAATAATTTTAAATAAAATTATGTGCATTATATGTATACCAAGTCAATGTGTTGGGTTTTAGAATATACCACAAACATGTACATGGGTGCATAAATGTAAAAGATAAGTATTTTAGTATTAAGAAAGTTGAGCTGAACTATGAATGTATATAAATAAAGAATTTAAAGTTTGGGTAAAGAAATTATTTTTCTGTATCCAATATAAATCTATACATATTTTGCGTACAGGAAAATTTCCGATACCCAACTCCTTTTGCGTCCTCCGTGCTTGATGTGGGACTGAAGGGGGAAAAACTCGAAAGGTGTGTGTAGTCAGTCGCCATGGCCGGCTACACACCCCTTTCTAGTTATATATAGTAGATGTTCAAGTAAATAAAACAAATATGTTTACAATGACTTTGCATGCATGCATATAATTTAGTGTTTTGACAACATACATGTTTCCAAGAATTGTTGCATCCTTGTATCCATAGGTTATTATACTATTTTGTTGTATTGTTTTGCATCATGATTTGTTGCACTTGGGTTTTTCAATGTTTGAAAAAGCAGCCAAGATGCCCACCTAAGCGGGTTAGTGCCTCGGCCGCATAGCTCAGCCCTTAACCCTCTCTAGGTGCCTGCGCTTTTCCAGGCCACTTGCAACTATATTTTTAAGTTATCCAAAGCGATACTTATCAGGGATATAAAGCCACGGCAAAAAGATGGAAGAGGGCTACAGTTGATTCCCTAGCAATTTCTCTCATAGCCATAGTCAACACCAAAATCTCTTCTCAATTGGCGGACTCGGGGCAGACAATCAAAGTGATTTTTAAAGGCCTTTAAAGAAAATTTGTTTGATTTACATTTTTTGCAGTGTATCTTCTCCTCGTTTCCTTTTTTATTCTCTTTCTCTTCCCTTCTTCTCATCCTTAGATGTTGCTACTTCTATGTTGTTGATCCTATTGTTGGTTGCTGCTGCTTTTTCTCCTTCCCTTCTCTTATCCTTCATCAACTTCTTCTCCCATCAATTGTTCTCCTTCTTTGATGCTGCTGCTTCATTCGTCTTCGTCCTTCTCCTCACTCCTCTTCTTCTCCTTCAGTCCTCTTCTACTGCTTCTGTTGATGCTTTTTCTTCTTGTATTATTCTCCTTTTCTTCTTCTTCTCCTTCAGTCCTTCTCTGTTGATTCTGCTGTCATTGCTTCTGCATCTTATGTTCTCTTTTTCTTCACCTTTAGTCGTCCTCAGCTGTTCCTATTGAAAGTACACCGGGGGGGGGGGGGGGGGTGGGGGGGGGGGGGGGGGGGGGGGGGTTGAATAGGCGTATGGCTAATCTATGACAAATAATGCGGATTTAAAAACTAATTGCAACACACTTAGTGTAACCAAAGAGTGTAGCCGAATTCCCGGTGAAGGGCTCTGAACTAACTCCTCTTGATTCCTCTGAATAAGAGTTGAGGTGCTATATGAAGCACTCTTGGTTTAAACACAAGTATGGCACACAATCAAACAAGCATGTATATATGATATGACAATAAGATGCAATGCACAATGTAAGAGAGAGAGAGTTAGAGAAAGTGGATCAAACGCAAAGACCGAGATATGTTTCGAGGTTCGAGCACACAGCTCTACGTCCCCGCCTTCACACAGAAGGATTTCCACTAATTCGTCCACAAAGGACTTCCCACAGGGAACCTCCACTGAGAATTTTGGGTAAATACAACCGAGAGTACACAACTCCTCTCTCCAACAAATACAACCTCTACACTTAGAGGCAAGGCACAAACCAACAATATCAACCTCACAAATGAGGGATAGCACAAAGCCAACACCAACAACAATCACCTCACACTTGAGGGATTTCAACACACCCTCCACTATCACCTCTCACTAGAGGGATACCAATACAATCACCTCTCACTAGAGAGATATCACAATCAAGGAGGGTTTACAACTTGGTGGTCTCTCTCAACCACAAACCAATTTTCGCACAAAGATAAGATCCTATAGATAGGATAGATAGATAAGCTCAAGTGTGAGAAATAAAGAGTTTGGAAATCAAAATCACAAAGAAAAACTCTTGGAAAAAACTTCTAGAATAGATATAAAAATGAAGATCAAAAACAATCCCAAAGACTTCACCTTTTCTTGAATTTTCCAACCCTTTAAACAAATAAAGATAAAATCTTTTGCTTAAAAACTCTTTTGAAACTTGTATATAAACACTAGAAAGAATGAGAATTTTTGCTCTTGGAGATCTTGTTAAAAACAAACACAAATGGGGGATGTATTTATAACCCCATATGAAATCTGCCCGTAGGCAGCTGGAAAGGACTGAAATGCCCTTCCGGTCGACCGGGCGTCGACCGGCCAACGGTCATATTTTTATACCGCTGAGCCCACCGGTCGACCGTCTCGGTCGACCGAGACCTGGATACAGAGAGCAGAGCTCTCTGCGGTCGACCGACCCGGTCGACTGGGGCCATTTCCAGATAGCAGAGCTCTCTGGACGGTCGACCGGCCCACCAGCTCAAGCTGGCGTGCACGCTTGTGCACGTCGGTCAACCGCAACCGGTCGACCGACTACTGCTACGGTCGACCGTTCCGATCGACCGGCAGACAGCCAGTCTAGCCATTATAGTACTTAAAAACTTGGGTTTTTATTATCAAATAAATCCCATAAAATCACATAAATTTCACAAAATCAATTCTTATTAGATCTTTGAAATACAAATATGTGTGATAAAAATTCAACACATATTTCAAACTATTTGAACCATTTTTGTGTGATAGAAAATTTGCCTTAAACCAAAAATCGTATTTTTCGAAACTTAGATTTTTTGAAATGGAAATCTGATTTTTTCCAAAACACATGTAAATACAGAAACATGATATTGAAACAACTTTGAAGCATGTTGTATATGGATAGAATCCAATATACATGAAATATAATATATCTATATTTTTTGACATTAAATCCAAAAATAAGTTTTGTTTTAAATACAAAACTCCAAACACATGAATAGGCTTTCAAATAAGTTTTTTTAAGTAGATAAAACATAAATGTATATAGATCAAATCTAATATACATTAAACCATGTAAACTTGATTTGATTCTATCTATTTATGAAAACCAAGATCGTTTAAACCGAAAACCAAAACCAAAATGAACTTGTGTGTGTATTGTGAACTTGAGCATATCACACTATCTAATCTTTACACAAGATCTAAACAATCTTAAACTAACTAAAACAAACCAATGTCTTCTTGTCTCCAAGCCGACTCGATCCAAACGCGATCACCGAGCTTGACTACAACCGAGTGTTAGATGTGAACTTGACGCTCGAGCTCTTGAATTACCATGCGAAAGCTCCAAAACACCTTTGTTGAAGTTAATCACCTACTAATATCTTGATTAAATATCTGAAACTAAATATCACAAGATTATTAGTAAACTATAACTACATGAGTTAATCATCATCAAACTAGAGTGAAGGACCTCTGGGCCAACAATCTCCCCTTTTTGATGATGACAAAACTCATGGAGTTATATATGCATGGATTAAAGTTAAGCTTCATAGAAGCTCCCCCTTAACTCATGCAAAGCAATAAACAATAAGATATTCAATGAATGCTCAATATAGATATGCATAAACATGCATAAAACAGGAAATGAAACAACATAATCTTTATACTAATGAAATAAACATGCTTTTGATATCAATTTTAAAATAAACATGTTCTTAGAAACAATGTTACTCTTGATACCAATAAAAACTCTATTTTAAATAAACATGCTCTTAAAACAATGTTGCTCTTGATACCATAAAAATTTCTTAAAAACAATGTTGCTCTTGATACCAATAAACTCTTGATACCAACAAAACAATAAAAGATACTCTTGATACCAATACCAACAAAAGATACTTTTGATACCAATGGTAAAGGATAACTAATTTAAACAAACATACATATAAACAAACATGTAAACAAACATGCATATATCAAACTCCAAAATATCTCTCCCCCTTTTTGTCAATTCATCAACAAAGGGTACAAACAATAAAAGGGCATAAATAATATTTTTCTCCATTTTGCATAAATCAAAAATCAATAAGGTATATATGTTATATACATTCATGAAGAGGAGAGACGTGAAGTTACTCCCCCCGCATACATGCATTTATATGAAAAGAGATGACTAAACCCTAACCACATAAAGCATAATATGCAATGTACAAAAGGAGATGTGATGCTCCTCTACACACGTGTACTACATACCAAAGAAAGGTCAATCACTTCAATATGATATACACTCAACATGAATCTATATATAGAGAAGATGTTAAGCTTCCCTTGCATATAAGCAATACAAATCAAAATGATACCAATTGAAAGATATATCAATTAAGTACGGAGGTATACATCAAAACATCATGATACCAATTTATGATACCAATTGAAAATAAATAAAATATTTTAAGAAACCAACAAAAATTTTGATATCAATTAAAGATATAAACATATAGGTAATCTTAATACCAATTGTAAAAATTAGTACCAATTGAAAATATTTTACACTTTTGATACCAAAGAAAAAACATAAACCAATCTTTTGGTTAAACACTAAAATCGTTTTGCAATAGAGATACCAAATAGAGAATACTATCAATTTAAGATTCTTGATACCAATATTGAAAATAAACAAAAACATCAAAAATTTTGATATCAATTGAAAGATATAAACATATAAGTAATCTTGATACCAATTGTAAAAATTAGTACCAATTGAAAATATTTTAACACTTTTGATACCAATTGAAAAACATAAACCAATCTTTTGGTTAAACACTAAAATCATTTTGCAATAGAGATACCAAATAGAGAATACTATCAATTTAAGTTCTTGATACCAATATTGAAAATGAAACATATATCAATTGAAAATAATTTTCATTAGGAGCGTAGGAAACCAAATGAAAACTAAGATATCATTTTTCAACATAAAGAGTGGGAGTGAGATACCAAAGGTAAACAAAACCGATTTAAGGTAAAACAAGAATTTTCTCCTCCTCTTATGAATACTAACGAAAATGATGCATAAGCTTGTATAAGATACCAATTTAAAATAATTGTCATTAAGGACTAAATCAAGCTTAGCATGGCAAATTTGTGCTCAAAGATATAGAGATATAGTAAGCACAATCAAAACCCATATATATGTAGGAAAATATAAATACCATCGAAATTGATACTATTTGAAGTTGAAGCATACATATATAGAAACAATATGAGTATACAAAATAAATATCAATTGTGATACCATTGAAAATACAATGAGAATCAAGTGTATAAACTCATACTCCCTACCACCCATTTCATACACATGTTTGAATAGATTTTCAATAATGCATACAAGGCATGGTCGCCCAACCAACCGCCCTTGGAAGGTAGGGATTTTCAAAATAAGTTTGAAAATAGTTTTAGCACAATTGAAAAACTCTACCAAATGAAGAATACGCAACTAGTTATATGAAAAACTTGTAACTAGCACGAAATTCTTCAAGCAAGGAATAAAACAAGAATATATTCATGAAACATGAAAATCACTCAACTAATGACACTCAAAGTCTATATAGCACATATAATGCTCATGAAAACAAGGTCACGAGAAAACATTAAGTAAAGTGAGTGTATAAGTTTTGTATGAAAGACATAGTCATGAAATAGGCAATTAAGCTCAATGTGAAATTCCTTAACATGAAAAATATGAGAATCATTAAAATTAATTTTCAACAAAAAAATACAACTTCAGGCATATGTATGTTTTGTACAAACTAGAGTATACATACATATCCAAATATGAACGAGTCCACAAAAATATAATGCATGAAGGCAAGTGGCTTAAGGATTATATGTATAGCTATTAGTTTAGACAAATAGACATATACATGAAGTTTAACACAAACATGAAAACAGCATACAATAGGATACAAGTCAAAATGCATGAATCATCAAAACTAGGTTATGCTAGTACATCTAATGGGTACAAATGAACAATTAGGTACAAACATATAATAATATATTTGTGGCTCACTAGTTGTACAAGCATATCACTCAAGTTTTAATGAAGGATACATTTAAAACAAGTAGTCAAATGAAACATCAAAAACAAAACTCATATGATTATTATGTAAATACTCATGTTATTAGAGCTATGATATACATAACAGCTAAACTATGGAGAGAACACAAAATATGGGTGATCTCACATGCTACATATGTATGTCAATAGTCTAATAAGCATGGCATATGGCATAATGAGCATTAAAACAAGACATGCTACAAATGAATGATCTAAAAACATGCAAACATAAATGGGAGTAAGAG